>PVJC01011151.1:0-42168 GCA_004026665.1 Murina feae
TCATATCTGTTATTTTTAAATCTAAGTTTGAACATGATTTATTGTCATTTCAAAGCATATGCTACTTCGTATTTTATAAATGGAAACTGGGTGAGATATATCCTTTGAAAGACATTTTTTAGGGCTATGTAAAATCAAACTTTAGCAGTCAGAATGATGGTGTTCTTGGCAAAATTTCAAAATAAAGGCCACTCTGAGGACAGGATATGAAATTATAGCAGAGAGTATTGAAGCAAAATCC
Organism: Murina feae; assembly: GCA_004026665.1. Lineage (NCBI taxonomy): Eukaryota > Metazoa > Chordata > Mammalia > Chiroptera > Vespertilionidae > Murina > Murina feae. The sequence continues at coordinate 242 of PVJC01011151.1, forward strand.
TAAGATGACAATGTCAATTACAGTGACTTTGGCATACAGGACTGTGAGGTCACATGATGTTGTAAAATTTGATGAGGAAATATTTTATAATAAGGCATGTTTAAGAGTGGTGTCTTTTAGAAACATAGAAAACTCAAGTATTAAGTTTTCATGATTTTTCTCCTTTTATTATGAAACTAGAAGCCTGATGCATGAATTCATGCACCAGTGGAGACCCTTAGCCTGGCTGTGGGATCAGGCCAAAACTGGTTCTCAAACGTCCCCTGATGGGTCTCAGATTATGAGAGGGCTGAGGCCAGGCTGAGGGACCCCACCAGTGCACAGTCGGGGCCGGGAAGGGCCATAGGAGGTTGGCCAGCCAGGGAGAGACCACAAGAGGGCTCCAGGGTGTGCCCAGCTCATCCTGCTCAGTCCCAATCAGCCAGACCCCAGCAGCAAGCTCACCTGTATCTGACTCCTGGTGGTCAGTGCACATCATAGTGAATGGTTGAGTGGCCTTAGCATATTATTAGCATATTACGCATTGGTTGGTTGAATGGCTGTCAGGATGACCAGACACTTAGCATATTGGGCTTTTATTATATAGGGTGTAACACACAATGTTATAAGAGGGCATTTAACCAATGTTAATTATATAACATTTTAGTTACTGAAATGAATAACAATAAGTAAATAATATGTGCAAAAGTGCCATAACCTGTGCCAAAGCTAGATATTCACATACTGGAAAACCCATATCTCAAGTTCTTACAACAAGGATCAGAGACAAGTAGCACAGGGGTACAATTCCAATAGGGCTGACTTTGATTTAGTGGTCTTCTGGTTAGTGAAACTTATCACCTCCTCTCTGTCCAAAGAGATGATAGAGTCGATCTGCATTCAGAAAGATGATCTTCATGTCTCCAATGTGTCTGTGTCTACTAAGAATGCCTTTGTCATCTGGAAAGAAGTCTAGCCTAAGACATTCCTCTTGTTGGAAAACTATTTTTGAAAATATTTAGGAGGCCTAACATACTTAGAACTATCACATTGTGGAAAGTTATTTTGGAATTCTGACAGGACACTGGCAAACACCTCATATCCCTCAGAGCAGGGATTGTAATCTTTGTAGTGCTGTGCCAATTCCAAAACACAAAGCTATAATTACAGGCTTAGATTCTCTGTGTGTTAGCAAGCCTTGAGATGTAGAGGTATTAAGTTTTCTTTCTTAGAAACAGTGAAATGTTTCTTGTATCTGATTGTTTAGTGTGGCATAGACCACAGCTTGTGCTGCATTAGAACGAATGCTTTATCCATTAACACCTTTTACTGATACAGTAAGGAAACAAAGATGTGTTAAATCCACCAGAGTTTGTACCTCAGGGATTCTTTTGTTTGGGATAAATAGGTGCCCCCAAGCCAGCTTACTATTTCTTTTGAAGCAGGGAGCTTAATGTAAGAAGTAGCCTTTGAACTTGGAGAAAGCAGAGAGGCTATGTTTGCACTGCCGCAGTAAAATAATCTCAAAGTCATTTTGAATATAACTTCTGGACAAACCACTTAGGAGGGTTCCATTTAGAAATGAGATTGGAAACTTACAATATTTATGGCCAAGATGTAATAAAAGATGGTTTTAACACAGTGGGGGTGTGAGAAGAGGCGAGTATGCAATCGAGGATTCAGACTTTGCACCTCAGGTCTTGCTGCTTCTGCCCAAATCCTGTAATGGGCAGGCTTTCTGCAGAGTCCCTGAGCTTGTTCTGACCGGACAACAGAACTGCCTGCCAGGTGCCCTGCACTTCTGTCTAAAGGAAAAGCATGGAGGAGAATGAAAGCTCAAAACTGAAGGCACCTCAAAGATGTAGCCGTTCTTGAATCTCCTCAGATCTCTGCTGAGTGACATCCAGAAATAGGGAATTCATTTTCTGTAAAGACAGTTCACATTATATGTGTACAGCTCCGTTAGAAAAACCTGTCTGGTTAAGAGTTGCATTCTCCCTGTGTGTAGCTTCCTCTACTCAGTTTCCAGTATTACTAATTGGATTGATGCTAAACATATGTAATTCTTCCATTTGTTCCTGTTTGCGGCATTTGCTCAGCTATTGGAGCGCAGGTATCCTGCTAAACCGAGGCTTTTTTCCCCCTCAATGGTAAGCATTGCCAGTTGTTTGGACCATTTTCATCTAAAATGGTGTTAGAACCTTTGCCAGCAGAGTTTCTTTCATTGGAATACATTGAGTTTGTTTACAATTTTTAAAAATATGGCATTAGGTCCTGGCTGGTGTGGCTCAGTTGGCTGAGTGTCGTCTCATGCACCAAGAGGTTGCTTATTTGATTCTGATCAGGACACATGCCTGGGTTGCAGGTTTGATCCCTAGTAGGGGGCGTGTAGGAGGTAGCCGATTGATGGTTCTCTCTCATGATCTCTCTCTCTCACTCTCTTTCTCTCCTCTGTCCCTCTAAAATAATTAACAATATATTTTAGAAATCATATATAAATATGGTATTAGAACCAGAACCACTCAAAAACTGGAATAATCAAGAAACAGAAGGGAGCAGGACTCTTACTTTCCCATGATATGATTCTTTGCTTCCATCATTGCAGACTAAATTCATATTATTTTGGGGGGGTCAATCTCAATATTCTATTGACTTGTCTAGAGTTTCTTGAACAAAAGCTCTACATATTTGCCCTGACCGGTTTGGCTCAGTGGATGGAGCATCGGCCTGCGAACTGAAGGGTCCCAGGTTCGATTCCTGTCAAGGGCATGTACCTTGGTTGCAGGCACATCCCCAGTAGGTGCAAGAGGCAGCTAATCGATGTTTCTCTCTTATCAATATTTCTAACTCTCTATCATCTCTATCATTCTCCCTTTCTCTCTGTAAAAAAAATCAATAAAATATATATATATATTTTAAAAAGCTCTACATGTTTTATATTTATGGTCAGTTGATACACCACATTTTCCCTATTCTATATTTGCACAGTTGTTTTAGGCCCAAATGTAGGCTCTTATACTTTTTCAGGTTAAATTTTATCTTGTTAAAATCAGACCATTACTCAAATCTCTCAGAATCTCTTTGTATATAGATTTAGTCAATCAACAGATTCTTCCTCCACTCCTCATTTCCTCATAAATGAGAAAAAAGATTACCTCATAACATGGTTGTGAAGATTGTGTGATCCAACATAGGAGAAAGTGTTTAGTTGAGAATAATACATAATAAGTATTCAATGAAATAAATCATTATCATTTCTGTAAGTAGGCCCAGTTTTCAAAAAATACCTTTTAACTTTAAAGTACATTTGTTTAGATCATGCAAATAAGTCCTAAAATTTTAGTATAAAATATTTTTTGTCAAAACTACATTGTACAGTGTTTGAATAAAAAAATTTGTTTAAGCAACATGATATTATTTAGCACTAGAGAGCTTTATAATTATAGTCTTCAAAGACAAAAACATATAAATCTCTATGCATTTCCAAGTAAGGGGACTATATTTTGGAACAGTTTGAGGCTCATTTTGAATTGCCTTCTAAAATCCACATTCCCACCTCCTAAGGCCATCTGCTATTAGCAAACTCTAAATCTACCTTGATAATAAATGTCTTTGCATTGCCTTGATGTGAAATCATTACTCAAAGTTGTAGGGGTGGATCCAAGTTGTTAATGACAAAGCACCACATGTGTAAGTTGAAACTTACTTTACTGTCAATTCATCACTAGAAGAGTTAATAGGATGATACAGTGGAAACTCCTTCAGTTGTGATATTCTCAGGATGGGTTCATACATTAGCACAAGAATATTTTAGCTATGCGACCTTGAACAAGTCACTACTAATCCTTCAGTCCCTTTGTTTTCTTATGTATGGCAATGGGGTTATAGTAACTTCAAGAGTTGTAAAGATTTTGAGGTAACATGTGCAAAGTACCAAGTATGATTAATACTAGCCGTTCACTCAGATGAATGGATGATGACAATAATTAATAAGAATTTATTTGATGCCTTCCAACTTTCCATGAATATAAATTGAAAATAAGCTATCTCAATAATACAACCCAGTTAGAAGACAATGGTAAGAGAAAAATATAGAAGATAGGGGCATGTTTAATTCATTGTGCTTGAGTGCTTTGAAATCAGTGTGGAAGTAAAATTCTCTTAAAATGACTTTTCATTTCTTAATTGAAAACATAGGATAAAGTAAGTCAGATGAGCTTATAGAATGGCCTAATATTCTACTTTATAATTTCATTAAAACATGGGAATTTATAAGTTCACTCAACTTTTCTTAAGTGACTGCCACATGACAGATAGTGCACACTCCGAGAAGTCCAAGTCCATGGTGGTCATAAAAAATTTCTCAAAGCATCTTCCAGTATCTGAGCACTCTTTTTGAATCCAAAGGATGATAAATTAAAAATATCTTTACCTCAAAAATCACTGGATCATGGAACATTTTTAACATTTCCTTTCTCTGCACACTACATTAAGCATGAAATAAAACTCAGCATCAAACAGCAAAGGTTCATGCTCAGAATAGCTTTTCCAGTGAAGCCTTTGTTTGCATTGTAGAATGGAAGTATAATGTTGGGGAATAAAATGCATTTAAAAAATGCAAAGAATTCAGTAAAATTTAATCACTATTACAATATTTCTGGTGTGCAATCTCATACAAAAGGTAGATATAGCCTTACTTTAATTTTGAAGTACATGCTTATTCAAAAGCTAAAGAAATCCTTCAGTAAATTATCTTTAAAAAGGAAGAATACATTTTTATTTAAATTTTTCAATATTATTTGGATCTTTATATGGCATCATTTAAAAGCAACGAATTTTGTATTTATCAGAGTTAATTGCTTTGGCATCCCTAAAACTTTCTACTTATAAATCTTCTGATTATTAGAGAATTTTAATAAAAGAACATTAAAAACATTTACTTATTGAGAAAATATTAAAAACTTAGATATTTTCTTTTTAAAAATAAAATCTAAATAGACATGAATACACCTCTCTCTTCAAATAAACCAGGTTAGTGTATGGTTTACTATTTCATAATAAGAACAAGATTTTGTAATCCACTGTGTAATAAATTATGCCACATTGGCCAAACATTAAGGTGCAAAAAGACTAGACACCAAGAACCAATTTAGGAAATCATAGTGAATTGTTTAGAAGACTGTCACTGAGCAAAATCTGGGTAATCAAGCTGTTGGATGTAAAGTAATCAATCAATCAAGGATTAACCATAAAGTAAACCATATGTCTAGAGCATAGCCGCTTATGTTACTATTGACAGCTTATTTTTATTTTATTTTTAAGGTTGCCATTTTTTGAAAAAGAAATAGTCAAAATATAGTAAGGCTATCAGGCCAAGAAAAAACGGATACGCTGTCAGGAAAAGGCGGAGCTCTTATACTGGTACAAATGTGCCTCAGATCCATTAAGAGTGCTGCAAATGCAGAAACCTTCTACTGAGAATATTGCACTTCCAATCCCCAGATTCAAGCTTTCACTGTTGGAAGCCTGGAGATAAGATGAGTGTGCCTGTTGTGATGAGCTGTACAAGAAACAAGCTCCTAAACACCAGTCTTTATGGTCGACAGAGTCCCTCTCTCAAACACACCATCTGCTCTGCTCCCAACTGACGAATGAGAATGAAGAGGCCCACCTGTACAAGTCTCATATGGGGCCCCAGGAACTTGCAAACGACTATCCATGGTTAGCGAGGTAATTTCCCTAAGTCAAACGTGTGGAGCAGGCAACGCAGCTGGAATAAAAAATTCATTTTATCCCAAAGAAATGAATAATGACAGTTTAGTTTCTACGTGGACAAGAAAGCGAAGCCAACTCTCTGAGTTAGGATGAGTTTAGATAAGAAACAGTGTAGACATCGAATAAGGAAGGACTCAAAGGAAGGTAATAAAAATATCACATGTACTGACAGGGCAGCAGCATTTTCAAGGAGTATGAGTCACAAGAGAGGCTCCACCAAAGTGAGTTTGTCAGATTAACCTGGGAAATGGTAAATATTTTATCCACCTCATGGAGAGTCATGAGACTTAGAAGAGACGTCCTGCAGTGAATGAGTCTTCTTCATGTTGTCTCTTTATCATATTACTGACATTTTAACATAAAATGTATCATTATACTTTCATTCTACAAAGCAATCAACGACTTCATTCACCTTACAGACATCTTTATGCCTCGCCACATCTAGGGAGGGCAGACGAGTTTACAAACAAAAATGTTAAAAGACTTGTGGACATTCACATCATCAGGTACAGGTGGTGGCAATGACTACCCCAGGAATTCAGGCTATGTCCAGGGCTCTTGGAGCTACATCAGTAGTGACACAAAGACCCTTGAAAGCAATTGGAAGAGCTTGTGAACCTTGCTGAAAGCTAGCTGATAGAATAAGTAGTTGTAAAAAGGATATTGAGTTAAGAGTCAGGGGATGTGGGTTCCATTACTGACTCCATCACCGGCTGGCTGTGTGGGACCTTGGTGACAAGACTCAACCTCTCTAGGCCTTGGCTTCATTGAACTAGGTGACATTTGTAGGTCACCCAGCCAGGCTTATTGCTCTTTCTGGTAATACACAGAGTCTCTTTCTCATGTGAGGACTCACTGTCTTATGGTTTGGCTACTTCTTTTTCTCTCCTTTCTCACCACACAGACAGTACTGATCAAGTGCACCCTTCTTCCTACACCCAACTCAGCCACAGAGATTTGTTTTAGAAATGGGCAGATGACCCCAACTGGGCCAGAGTTCACCCAGGAAAGAAAAGGTTCTTTCTGCTAGTTTGTTAAACTGGTAAGATATAAGTTTAGGTTTGAGGAAATCTTTTCTTCTCATTATATAGCTGAAGTGCCTGTATCCTTGGACTTGCAAGTCACACAGTAAGTAAATTCAATTTTCTTTTTGAAATTATGTTCATTGTATGTAACCCAAAGAGTTTTAATATACTCCATTCTACCTTGACCATGTCATTAATTTAGAAGATATTTGTTACTTAAAACAAGGATATATCATTTTTGTACAAAGCTCATCAAATGAATGTAAGGGAGTGAATTTCATACTTGATTTTTTCATTAATTACTCAGCCATTGACAATTCATAGTGGGGAAAATTAATAAAATACTTGTTCCAGAGCTGAATATGTAGAAAAATGTAGGTAGTTTCAAGAAATTCATTTGGAGCATTTCTTTTAGGCCTTCCACAACATGATTATCTTGAGCTGAATACATAAAGTACATCAAGCCTGTGTATGCTTAAGTCATTTGACTAATTTAGGTCCCCATGTTAACTATAATATAGAGTACTTCATCTGTAAGGGGAAAAGTTAGTGTCTCATATGGTTGGATCTCCAGGACATATGGAAATAAAGGAAACAGAAGACAAAGAAGGAATAAGAGAAGATCCTTTTCAATTCCATGGTACTTTGCACTCAACTCTCAAGGTCTGAGTTAGTTCCTAGTGCTGACTATAATAGATACTAAATAATAATGCCTATAATGGATACTAAATAATAAATATTGATTGATGATATAGATAAGAAGATCTGGCAAGGACTTTTTGACCTTTGAGTATAATAAAATTGAGCTAGCTAGCAGGATGCTTGTAATTAGCCCAAGACTCCACAGAGGAGAGAGCAATGGAAAAGGAATTAACACTCTTCCACATTCCTTTCACATTGCTTAGATGTTCTACTTGATAGTAAGTAATCCTCTTATTAAGTCCTCTAAGTGGGAAATTTCCTAGTCACTGCTTTGAGATTTCAAAATCTTTCTGTAAATGTCTGGAGACTTAATTTGCTAGGTTCTTTTTGTTTTCATTGATCATCTTCATATTTAGGGCCCTCTCTCATTTTTCTTAACTTAGTGTTTAAAGATTTTCAAGACTACAATATATAATCTTTGAATTTTCTGTCCCTTGTGGTTTTAGCTACTTCGTCTTTTTAATTCTTAGATGAAGATTGAAATATCTATCTCAAGATACAGATGTATTATAAGACTCTAGGTACCCCATATAAATCTTATTTACTGAATGTTTTGGAACTATGTGTTGCAATGTTTTTCTATGCACTGTTTTATTGTAAATAAATAATGGTGTTAAAAAAAAGAATTAGGGCATATGTGATGCTTACTTTTAGTCTGCAGTTGAGTGGATATATATCATCCTCATTGGTATACAATACAGGGAATAGAGGATGTTAGTGTACGCACATGCACCAGCCTTAATCAATACTATTTAGAATATGAACTACATGACCCAGCTCAATTTATAGGAAAATAAATAAAGCAAAAGAGACACTTTGAATCCTAGAGGAATTCATTTCCCAAAGCAATCAGACATCTGGAGTCTTAGTCTGATAAAAATCAATGACTCTTTCAGGCTAGTATGTCTTTAGATGTAGGTGAGGAAAGGAGTAATTAATAAGAGGGGAACTGGTGAGCATAAAGGCAAATGGGGGTAAAAAAATGAAGAGAAAAACTAACACATCTGCCTGCAGCAAATCATGCCAACATATAGGGCATAGTATAATTATGTATGTATACTTATGTCACTATGAATGCCATAAAAGGTAACAGGAACAACTTATTATTTGACTCATGTGGTAGATTATAGCCTTCATTATGTATGTTTGTCTGTGCCTGTGTTTTATGGTGCAAATGTATAGAAATCATCTCAATTTTTCAGTAATCCTATATAATAAAAGCCTAATATGCTAAGTGTCCAGTTGTCCATTCAACCAATCAAAGTGTAATATGCTAATGATATGCTAAGGCTGCTTATCCACTCTATATGACATGCACTGACCACCAGGGGCAGATGCTTCGACGAGTAGGTTAGCTTGCTGCTGGGGTCCAGCCAATCAGGACCGAGTGAGATGGGCCAGAGAGGCCCTGGAGCCGTCACACAGTCTCTCCCTGGCTGGCCAACTGCCCGCATCTCTCCTTGGCCCTGATCGTGCACCAGTAGGGTTCCTTGGCCTGGCCTGCACCCTCTCGCAATCTGGGACCCCTCAGGGGATGTCAGAGAATGGGTTTCAGCCTGACCCTGCAGGCCAGGCCAAGGGACCCCACTGGTGCACAAATTCATGCACTGGGCCTCTAGTATATTGTAATGTACCATGTATACATAGGTGCTTAACAAGCACTATTTGTTTGAATTATGAGTTTAGAAAATATTGCTATCTAATGGAAACCAGTTTAAAATGGGGGCAGGGCAGAGTTTTGTTGCAACATTATCTCAGATGGATGGACTTTTATGTATTGATCACTCTGCCTACATTTACACACTCAACAATATTTCAGCAAACACCCAGCTACATATATTTAGAAAAGGATACTATGTACCTATCATTCCTTCAATCCTATCTAATAAAAGAGTAATATGCAAATTAGGTGTCACTCTGTCACATAGATGGCCACCCCCATGGCCACAAGATGGTGATGCCCAGTCCACTAAGGTAGTCAGGCCTGTTAGCCAGGCAGGTGGCGGGGAGGCAGGGGACCCAAGGGGCAGAACAGATAATCAAAGGGGGCTGGGGGTCTCCTGCCCAGGCCAGAGGCCTTCACCAGAGGCATGGGCAAGGGCGGAGCCGGTGATTGGAGGGGACAGGGGCAGAGTTGGTGATCGGAGGGGTATGAGGGTGTACTACCCTGGCATAAGGCCTGGTCCAGAGGCCTCAGGCCAGGGCAGGGGCAAGGTCAGAGATTGCAGGGGCCTGAGCTCTGCAGAGCCAGTGATTAGAGGGGCAGGGGTGGGGCCTGCGATCAGAGGGGTCTGGGCACAGGCAGAGCTGAAAATGCAGAGTTCTGGGGGTCTCCTGCCCAGGCCTGTAGCCTTGGCCAGAGGCTGCCAGTGGGGCAAGGGCAGAGCCAGCAATGGCAAGGAGCAGGATCAGAGCTGGTGATCTCAGAGGCCTGGGCTCTGTGAAGCCAGCAATCAGAGGGGCATGTGGGTCTTCTGCCCAGGCTTGCAGCCTCAGGCAGAGACTGCAGGCCTGGGCAGGGGCAGAGCCAGTGATCACAGGGGTCTGGGGTCCCCTGCCCAGGCCTGCATCCTTGGCCAGAGGTTATAGGCCTGGGCAGGGATGGAGCTGGGATTGGAGGGGCAGGAGTGGAGCCAGTGATCAGAGTGAAATACAGAGGAAACACCTTTTCTTACTGCTCATTGACTAAGCTCCCTGTATGCCACTGGTAATATTTGTAGTAACTTGGGTAATAAGAATCCAAAAGGCATCTAGGGTTTTTCCACCACACTCCTGGAGAAAAAAAAATGAAGGTCCACTGCTGGAGGGCTAAGAAATGTCATAACTTGCCTTAGCTGGTTTGGCTAAGTGCATAATGCCTCAGCCTGCTGACTGCAGGGTCTGGGTTCAATTCTGACCAAGGGCATATACCTAGGTTGCAGGCTCCTCCCTGGCCAGGGCCCAGGTCAGGGCTCATGCAGGAGGTAACCAATCAAAATGTTCCTCTCACTTTGATATTTCTCTCTGTTTTTCCCTTCTCTTCCACATTCTCTAAAAATCAATGGAAATATATCCTCAGGTGAGGATAAAAAAAAAAGACAGAAATGTCATATCCTATGATAGACACATCTTGAAAATGCCTAAAGAAAATTGTCATTTTTCATGGTGAAAGGACTGGAGTCCATGTTGATGAAAACACCATGGTGGCTGCAGTGATTGGCAGTGGCTGCAGCAGTGGGGTGATGGGGCTAGTGGTTTCTCTGATTAGCCTGGTCACCTTCCACAAAGGGAGGCTAGACTGCGGCTTAGGCCCGCTCCCCATGGGGAGCAGGGAGCGGGCCTAAGCCGTCAGTAGGACACCCCCTGAGGGCTCCCAGTTATGTGAGAGGGGGCAGGCTGGGCTGAGGGAATCCCCCCTCAGTGCACGAATTTCATGCACCGGGCCCCTAGTACAAACATAAATAATAAAGTAAATGAAAATTTGCTTTGTTTATTCTCACTTAGTATATATTGTTATTTGGGTTAAAAGTAGACCACTGTTTGCAAGCTTGCTAAGGATTATTTTGAAATGCAACTAGCTATCTTTACAATAGTCCCTGTAGAGGCTCCCTCTGAAATATTTTGAATTTCTCAAATATAAATAATACATTCAGCCTATTTTGTTATAACTGGAAATGATTTATGACTTGCTGATAATATCATCTACTTTATTTCCCCCCTAAACTATACTTTCTACGAATTTTAAAATCTCAGTTGATGCCATAAATAGAATCCTGGACTTTCAAACATGTTAAGTGTTTAAAACAATACAAATGCATCTGGAAAGGAGGACAGAGCGAGATTGGCCATGGAAGAAATTAACCATTGAGCATGTCAATTCAGATATTAGGAAACAGTTACCACTGGTGAAGCTGACTGTAACATATCCCATCTGAGCTACTGTGCACATATCTAAGTGGGACTTGGGAGGTAGATAAAAGATTTGTTGATTCCTGTTTGGGGGATTGCTGTAGACATGCTGCTTCAACAGGCTTTCAAATTGGGTTTAAGTCTTAGAGAACAAACTGAACCCTGAAATCCTTTGCTGGCATTGCAACCCCTCCCCCGCGAAGTGACAAGTATAATAAGCCAGTGCTAAGGAAGGCTCTAAACCGTGGGAACAGCTGCTGTTGCAGAAGCTCAAAGGGGAACATGCCTTAGGGGAGAGAAATTCGCTGTTACTTAGTTTTGAAATACACATGAAGTTTAATAGACAACAGTGTATATCAGTCTGAATGTGTGTACACCTATGGGAACCACTTGCTGATTACTTGCTCCCAAGTGCGCTAGGCTCCGCTTTCCATTGCTTCGTCCAGTGAGAACACAGAGACCTGGGATAGTTAAGGCACTGCCTGCCTTAGACGATGTGTGATCTGTCAGCTGAGAAACGGCTGTTTACCTAGGCCTGGCTAGGTGTCTGAAACACTGCTTAGATCATTGTAAATAGCGTACATATCCTTTGTCAAGGAGCATTTGACTTTTGGGAGGTGGGATTTTCTACCTCAAGGACCAAGATTGGAACCTTGGTAAAATGTGTTAACTTACCCATTGAAGAGATCAAAAAAACATGTTAAGACACAAGGAAATACGAAACCGACTAATTCAGTGGAATCTTGGAATTGGAATGTTTTATAATCCATCTTCCTCATTATAGAGAGGAGGCTACTGAGGTATTTAGATACCAGAACCCACCGTTCTTACACCATGGTCAGTGTGCCTCTCCCTCCCGCACTCAGGATTAGTGCAGGGACACTCGGTAACAGGGCTGACCCACGATCCAATGAGAGACCAGGGTGGCTTGGAAATCAGAAACCAGGCGCAGGGACCATCCACCCGGAGCCAGTGTGATCTTGGACTTAACACAGTGTGTGATCTCTGTGCTTAGACTTCCCTCAGGCAGTCTTCACTGTGTCCAGTGCTCAAATTCTTGATACGTTTTTTAGAGAGTGGAAGGATTCATAACACCAGTCTTGAGAAAAATACCACTTACCAGCAATTAGCTAAGCTCTTTATATGGAGGCTACCCAATTAGGCTCCCAGGCATCAGTGGCTGTCTGCACAGCCTCTGAGGTCTACAACCCTACTAACCCACTTGCTGTGTCCCTTAGAAATCTCTCCCTGCTTCCCATCGATTTCCAGACAGTTTCAGGGAGTATCAGAGACCTCCCCGTGGGCCATGCCATATACAGCAAGCTTTTACGGAAGCCATCTCTCTCTCTCTCTCTCTCTGTCTGGCTTCCCACTAATCACTGACCCAACGGTGGGCTTAAGTGAGGGATGATAAAAATCTGCCTGTTTGCATCTAATTCTTCTCAATTCCCAGTTTCTTAAAGCTGACGTTTTTTTTATGTGAAACCCAGAGTGTGACTTTTAAAACTCACCTTCCTTGTAGCACATCTGTGGGAAAGGACTGACACTCCATAAACTCCGAACAGGATTTAAAAGGTTCATTTAATGCATTTGTTTGGATCAGGGAAAAAGAGAGCCAAAAGCAGAGAGAGACAGGGAGTGGTGTGGGGCCTCAGAAAGTGGTTGCTGTGTGGCCACAGGGAATAGGGAGTGTAAAAAGCTTCTTGTACACATTGCCTCATCTATAAAAACCAGAGCTGCTTGGCATCTCTCTAAGTAGCAAATGGATTGCGAAGCTGTAGAGAAGAGTTGCTGGCAGGAAATGGTCCCCAGAGCTATGATATTTTAGACTCTGTGCATTTCCCCATAATGCATAGACCATGGATCACAGAGCTCAGTTCACGTATCTTTGCTACCTGAGGACTAAATGCTGCAGGTTCTGGTTTGTCTGACAGCCACACTTTCCGGGAGTAGGAGAATTAGTAGGCTTTGTTGAAGTAAAAAGAAACTGAATTTTGCTTTTGAGGTGCAGCAGAGAGGAAAGCGGGGTGAAGAAGTATTTAGAGGAACAAGGATGGAGGAGATGGTAGTGACAGAAGCAGAGATAGCAGCAGCAGAGCAGAGGGTACAGGGAACTTGGGCAAGTTCTCTCTCAACTTTGAAGACTTCGGCTTTAAATGGAAATCTCTGTGTTCTAGAAACACGCAATAACTGACCTGTAGGTGTGAAACCTTTCTTATGTCTGAAACTTGCTATATACATGTAGCACGTCCCACATAACAGAGCCCAACGCGAGATTCCTAGCTGATTGGTTTTGTATCCCAAAATGGATTTCCACACAACACTGAGTTCACTGGTGAGCTAATAAATTTGTGGGGGAAAGGGACCCTCAGCAAATTTTGCAGCCACTGAGTTTAACTTAAATGCCAGGTTACTAGTAGTCCAGAGTGAACTAGTTGTTCTGCTGTGTTTGTCCTTTTGAAACATGGAGGCAGCAGGTTAACTGGGTGCCACAGGGACTCCCCACAAAATAAAAAGCCTCCATTTCCTCGTCCTAAACATCTGCGAAAGTACACTGCCCTCCATGACTCGCCCTTCACTACATGTCGACCCTGCTCCTCTCCCCAGATTCAAAACAAACAAACAAGCAAACACAAAAAGCAAGCCAACCCTTACTGCTGAAGACAATAGACAAAAACATCACAATCCCTTTCAAGCCTGATGCTATTTAGCATTCAAACATTTATTCTAGGTCATAATTCCTGGCAAGATTTACTTTGAGAATGAAATAGACACTGAATAGTGGGCAGAATGTTAAAGGCCATTCAAACCTCTTGATCCCAACCCTTTGAGTCACTGACACTGTTTACAGGAGTTGTGCTTCTTCCCAAGTAAAAGGGGCACTGGATTGGTATTACAATTTTCAGTCTTATATCCGCTATGAAGTCTTTAATTGCTACAGCATAGAAGAGGATCCTAACCCGGGTATAGAATTAAACTGCTCAAAACTTCTTGCCAAGTTCAAGCTTGAAGCTATTGCAGCCTTTGGGTGATTTTCACATTCACGGTTTTCTCCATTTTCCAAAACCGCTGAATTTCTGAGCCCTAACCGTGCCCAAGACCATCTGTAGCTCCACTGGGGCCCCACTTTCTCAGCTTGGGTTGCAATCCTCATCTCTGACATTCAGGACCTGGCTAACCCCACTAGGACTGTCCTGCCTGGCTGGGCCTGGTTACTCTAAATTCAAGAGCAGGCGGAGTCTCTTTTTAAATCTCACCCTTTCTCTAGAAAAGGTTTAATTTGGCAAAGACAGTGCATCCCATATTTTTGTAACAATGCTTTCCCCTGGGAGAATTAATGTCACTATGTACTTTTTAGCAGCTACTGTTTCTGGCATTTAAATAATTTATTAATTTTTTTTTTGAGCAGCTTCCTGATGCCTTCTTGATGATGTTGGTTGCTCAGGGGAAAGACGCCCTCCCTGAAGGCTGGCCAAGCCCTCTCTTCCTTTCATTAGCAGAGTAACCCCGCGTACCCGCCCCCTGAGCCTGCAGGGAAGTGTAATTTCCCACTGGGCGCTCCTGTCCTCTCGCTTGGCTGAAGAGCTGAGTCTAAACAAAGGGCGCTCCGCTCCTCATGTGCCTGAGGTTTGGCCACGGCTCACTGGGCTCAGGCCTCTCTGGTCCCCACCTCGTCCCTCGCTGGGAACCTCCAGTGGAATCACAGCTCTCCAAAGCGAATTCCCTGGACTGGCAACGAGACTCCTTGCCTCATTCCCTTCTGCAGGGAGCGCACAATGACCACCAAGAGGCCAGAAAAAACAACACACACTTAAACATTCCATTTATTAAGGAAATGTTAAACACGAAAGAAAAAAAAGTCAGAACGGTGTCACACATGTCAAGAGCACTTTTGTGGCATAAATCGTGCAGTCACGAGCTACATACAGAGTTCTACTTGGGGTCTTTGCGGGGGGGGGGGTGTGCAGCTGGGGCGCCAGCCCCCCTCTCCAAAGACCCAGCTGTGGATGAAATAAAAGAAACTCATCCCGTTCACATTCGCAGGCTCTCCCTCCCCCACCCCTTTCCCCACGATGACAAAACCCTAACTCCCGGGCAGGCAAACAGGTCACTAGGGCAGAAAAAGAGATATCAAATATTTATATTCAAGCAAACACAAAAACCCCTTAAAACGGCACGTTGCAATCAAGCACAGGTATTGATCGCCT
Organism: Murina feae; assembly: GCA_004026665.1. Classification (NCBI taxonomy): domain Eukaryota; kingdom Metazoa; phylum Chordata; class Mammalia; order Chiroptera; family Vespertilionidae; genus Murina; species Murina feae. The sequence goes on from PVJC01011151.1 coordinate 15,819, forward strand.
CTCCCGCCAGGGCTGGGAGGAACGCGAGAGAATGGGCGCAGATCCGCACACGGATTGGAGCCCCCGTTAGTTCGGTTACGTGGCGTCCGCACGGACCGCTTTCCAGGCCATCGGGCATCCGGTGCTGCTGGTTCTCTCCCCCTGCCCGCCCTCTCCACCTGCCCCCAGAGCGTGGCCCACCTGCGGGTGGAGAAGGGCCTTTGCCCCGTCAGTTTGCCCGCATCCCAAGCAGCTTCCAAAGTTTGCGCCCTCGTCTCCCTCTTCTTGCCACTTGCTGCTCAGTCTAGAGTCAGGGCGCTCTCCTCCTACAGCGAGGCCTGGGGACTTTGAAAGAGCGAGCGAGAAACAGGTCGCTTCGTCCCGAAAGGCAGAAGTCGGGAGAAATCATGGACTCCCACAGGTTTGCTTCGCCCAGTCTCGGATGGTGAGGGGGCGCGGCCGGGCTTGGCGAGGCGGGGAGGCGTGGGGCGGCCGCCGCGGGGCCGGAGGGCCGGTCAGTAGGGCCCCACGACCACCGCCTCCACCTCCTTGGACGGTCTCCGGTCTTTCACCAGGAAGTTGATCATGCCCTCGGACTTGATGAGGAGGTTGCAGCCGAGGAAGAAGATGCCGAAGACCACGGTGAGCGAGAGCACGCACATGACGGCGATCTGCACCACGCGCATGATGTACAGGCTGCGCTCGTCGGGGCCGCCCTCCGCGAAGCCGTCGTCCGTCACCACGGACGCCTGGGTGCAGCAGCGCACCGCGCGCTCCAGCGCCTCGCTGCTGTTGGCCAGGAACAGGCCGGCCACGTCGGTCTGGTTGCCCAGCGCGGGATTCATCGCCGGGGCGGGAGGGCGCCTGGAAGGCGCGGGTCCGAGGGGTGGGAAGGCGCTGGCGCGAGAGGAACAGGTGCCGAGCGGAGCTCCACTCACTTGCAGACTTGCGCGCCCTGGAGCTGCTCGCTGTCTCCTTTCCTTCCCAAGTCCCGGGCCGGGGAGACTTCCCCAGGAGCCTCTCTGACTTGCGCCGCAGCCTGGCTGGTCTGCGCCGTCTGCTGCTACCCGGGCGGCGCTCGTTGCCGGCGCTCGCTCGACTGGGGGCTGTGGGAACTTGGCGCGGCTGGGCCCGCAGGGACGTGGGAGGTGCGGGCGCGGCAGCCGCGGGGCCGCTGCTCCGAGTAAACAGCGGCCCCTGCCGGCCGCGCGGCGGCTCTGCGCCCGCTGTGGTTGGGCGGTGGTGAGGCGAAGACGCGAACCGCCTGGTCTCGCCTTTCTGGCTTCGCCTCTTTTCCAGTGCCAGAGGCTAGACAGAGGTCGTTGTCCTTCTCTGGCTCGATGGACGATGAAAGAGATTCGGGTTGGGGGGATGGTTGAGATCAGCTGAAAGTTTCGGGAGAACTGGGTCACCCCAGCTCTGCGCGCTCTTCGCCTCCCGCCCCGCTCACCTCTGAGCGATGCAAAGTGGCGAGCAATCCCAGGTGCCAGGTGGTGGTTGTGAATGCACGGACCGACCGGGCGACCGTGTCTCACAGTCTCGCCTGAGAAGGGTTTCTAGTGGAGTAGGGTTGACCTGTGTGCAGTTTTTAAAAAGCATCGATTTTAGGAAGAAGGAAAAGTAGGGAGAGAGGGAAGGAGGAAAAGAAGAAAGAAAAGGTGGGAGGAAGAAAAAAAGGGAAGGAGAAAGGAAGTTGTTAGAAAACAGAGGAAAGTGGGTTTTACACTGATTTTTTAGGGCAAAGGAAAGGGGTTTATGGAAAGGAGGTGTTGTTCTCTGGTGGCGTTTGTGTGGAGGTATTTGCCAGGGGCAGGGGCGGGGCTCTGGTAAGGGAGGGGAAGGTGGACAGAGTGGCCAGCCACTCTCCTACTCTTAATTGCAGATGAATTTTAGGATATGTGTCTAATGTTTTTCTCTGTTGGCAGTAAATCAGTTGTTTAAGGGAATTGCTCATCACATCCATCGCCTAGAATACTGGCCAACTGCCAGAAGCCCTCCCCATTCTCCATAACCTGATGTATTTCACCTTAGTCATTTAAAACACTACAGATGTTTTAGGGGCCTGACTGAAGATTTAGCTCATAATTTTGCTGTCAGTTTCAGTGACATGTTATAAACCTGTCAGATTATTTCTTAAACTTTAGATTTTTTTAAAGCTTTTTTTCTACCTTCCTTCCTTCTTCTCTTCCTTCCTCCCCCCACTCCTCTTTCAACTGTTTTCTTTCAGCTGGAAACCTTGAAGCATAGTCCAAACTTTTGACAGAATACATCTACTAACTTTCTATTAGAACATAGTAGTAGTGTTATGGTCACCAAAGGAGAATGCACGAGGTCGAATGTGGTAAAGAATTGTAAATTTATTAGATCGTCTGGAGACCAGATGGGCTGTGACCCAAAATGGTACCAGCCCCCAGGGCAGGGAGTCAGGGATTTTAAGGGGCTCTAGATGGACTTTTTTGGAGGGTAATTCTCTGGGCCCATCTTGTCTGGATCCTGGGAAAGTTTGGAGGGGAAAGTTACAGGTGTTAGCAAACGGAATGTGGTCTAAGCGAAAGGGAATGTCAGTTGTGATGTGGTCTAAAGGTCAGTTTCCCAGGGGAGAGGGGATAGCAAATGGATTATTTGATCAGATCTAACAAGTAGCTGTTACATTTTCAACCCTATTCTCAATTCTATTCTACATGCTTGTTTAACTCTGTTTCCCCAAACATTATTTATTCCACTCAGAGATTTCCTTAAATGTTTTTGTACTATTTTGTGGCCATGATAAAACTCTTTAGTTCAGAGTTTTCAATTTTTGATTATACATTAGCTTCAATAAGTTTAGTTCCTTCTAGATGTCATTTTTTTTTCCTTTTGGGAGGATGTTTAGTATCTCAAGACCTATGCTTTTGGGCCTTGTCTACAACTCATCTGGTTCATTGCTCTAGTTTCCTATGTTTATATCAGCCTTAAAGAATGCTCCACTCCCAATAATTTCTTTTTTCTATTATCAATTGATCAGAAAAAAAAAACTTATTTAAAATTCACTATACAATCAGTCTGTCTTAGTTAATATGGGTGACACTTAAGAACAATAAAACAGTCTTAACTGGTTTTGCTCAGTGGACAGAGCATCGGCCTGTGGAGTGAAGGGCCATGGGTTTGATTCTGGTCAAGAGCATGTGCCTCAGTCGCAGGCTCCTCCCCAGGCCTGGTCGGGGCTCATGCAGGAGACCACCGATCCATGTGTCTCTCTCACACGGATGTTTCTCTCTCTCGGTCTCTCCCCCTCCCTTCCACTCTCTGCAAGTCAATCGCCAAATATCCTTTGGTGAGGATTAACACAAAACAATAAAACATACGGATAAAAATTACAGATGACTTTCAGATAATATAAAGCAATATTAAAATGAATGGCAGAGGCAAGTAGTAGGAATTTAGAAAAGCAAAAGGTGGAGAATAGAGATCAACTCCCAGGAATAATAATTTGCACAGGATTTTGTGTTTAGTGGAAATTGGATTTTGATAGAGAGAGAATAGCTCCTTTTTTATGTGACAAAAACAAATAGAGTTGTAGTACATTTGTAAGGTCCAGCATAGTACACTTGAGGTATGAACAATTCCTAAAAATTTTAATTTCCTCATTATCAGAATTTGTTGATATTGACTGCATTACTGTTTTGGTAAGCAGTCAGTGTTAAATAGATTAAATCTTGGAGTCCAGCGAACATTTTATAATGTCAAGCCTTTAGATTTGGGGAGCATAATCTTAAAAGAAGCAACACTGTGACTTTGTTTATTTCTGTCAGCTTTAATTAATCAGTCAGGAAATTGTGAATGTGCTATTCCCTAGAGCTGGTTCTCATCTTTGGGAATATGGTTTTGTTTTCTTCATCTTCCTCCAACTCCTCCCCGCACTGCTCTAATTCTGTTGAATAATGTTGCTTGGAGCATTTAGATGGAAATTAAACCTCATAGTACAAAATTACACTTACCTCTCATGCACTACAACACCTAAGGGAATCTGGGCTGCTACAGCTTCTCTAAAGAAACTTTCATTTATTTTTCCATTTGAGTGAACATTTTCCTCTCACCTTTACAACTGTTATATTCAGCTGCTTTCTAAGGAAAGTACTAGAGATGCGGAAAAGAATCCTTTACGAAATGTCGATATACAAAAACTTAATTTCTAGAATAATAGCCGGTGATGGAAGGGGTGACATAATTTACTGTAAGTGAAAGGCTTTGGACACACAGGACTCACTGTTATATCTAACTAGTGACCTCTCCTACTTCACTGGAAAGAAGGCTTGACCTTCAGAACATTAAATGCTCAGCCTTTCACAATAAACCTGTTATACAGGAAAGAAACACTTATCTGTTCTTTCCAGGAGATGCCTATGACATATAATAAATACACTCTACCAAGATATTCCAGGCTCGTCTTGTTGGGCATCTATAAACAGTAGTCACTGGGTCTATAGTTGAATTAGTCTTGATGTATGACCATAGGCTTTCAATGTTAAAACCTTTTTCTTGGTTCTTTCTTTGCTTGTATTATGAAAATATTCAATAGACATTTAAGAAAAGAATATCAGACATAGAAAGGATATTTATTATTTTGAGGCAAGCTTTTTTTTTTTTTTTAATAAATAAGCTACATTGTATTACACAATGTAAGCATGAGTAAGACTAAGCACTCACATTCATTTGTAAAAGTAGACTCAGGCCCGGCCAGTTTGATTCCTGGTCAGCCGATCAATGATTCTCTCTCATCATGGGTGTTTCTCCCTCTCCCTCTCCCTTCCTCTCTGAAATCAATAACAATTCTATATAATAAAAGGGTAATATGCAAATTGACCCTAACAGCAGAACCATTGGGAATGACTGGTCACTATGACATGCACTGACCACCAGGGGGCAGACGCTCAATGTAGGAGCTGCCCCTGGTGGTCAGTGCGCTCCCACAGGGGGAGTTCTGCTCAGTCACAAGCCACGCTAACAGCTGCCAGCACAGCAGTGGTGGCAGGAGCCTCTCCCGCCTCCTCAGCAGAGCTAAGGATGTCTGACTGCAGCTTAGGCCTGCTCCCCACTGACAAGTGGACATCCCCCGGGCTGCCAAAGGGATGTTGGCTGCCAGCTTAGGCCAAATTGCCCGAGGAGCAGGCCTAAGCCAGCAGGTGGACATCTACCGAGGGGTCCCAGATTGCTAGAGGGCACAGGCCATGCTGAGGGTCATCCCTGAGTGCACAAATTGTTGTGCACCAGGCTTCTAGTATATATATTTTTTTAAAGTAGTCTCAGCATCTGGAATAACACACACATATACCAAGCCAGAAAAAAGCAAACTAGGTTATTGAACCACCAACAGAGATACCATGCACTTCAAGTACGTACATTCATTATCCTTACTCTTAGATAGACCCCTCAAATTCTCTCTCAAACCCTGTGTACTTTTACTTTTTACATAGTTTTCGCTTTCTTCTTTATTTTTCATGGTGACAGGCTTTCAGTAGCAACATGTGGGTTGGAGAGAAGAAAATGGCGAGAGGTAGGTGCTTTACTACCACAAGGAGTACCTGCAGAAGGGAAAACAAATTAAACGACAGACACAAATTTTCTAAAAGTGTACTATATTAGTTTGGAGATATTTAATAAAGAGACAAACAGTTTTAGATGATTAAGAGTCTAACAAAACATGTGAAGTCATGGTCTTTGAATCCTACTGTCTTCGCTTACTAGCTACGTGATCTTGGAAAAGGTCCATCACCTCCATGTATCTCATTTATTAGCTGTGACATGGGAGTGATGTTTCACAGGATTTTGAAGGGACTGATTTGCTCTCTGAAAATAACTTAGAGAAATTTCTAGTAGCACATAGCAAGATCTCAAGCAAAAGTATCTTTCTGCAGCTCCTGAGGGGGCATCGATACATATCAATTATTAAAATAAATAAAGGTTACATTTTGTTTAATATTTCCATTTAAGAAGGCTGGAAAGTGAGTGAGACATTTTAGAAAGATTTCCATATGAAGTGATTGACTTTGTTAGGTAAAGAATTGTAAGCGTGTGCTCAAATCAGAACCCTGGTGAATTGCTGGTAGGAATGTAGAAGGGTGCATCCTCTGTGGAAAACGGTATGACCGTTCCTCAAAAAATTAAACATAGAATTACCACATGATCCAACAACTCTGTTTCAACGTATATACCCTCAAAAATTGAAAGCAGGCACTTGAACAGCAGTGTTATTCACAATAGCCAAAAGGTGGAGTCCAGTGAACATTTTATAACAGCCAAAAGGTGGAAACAACCCAAATGCCTGTCAGTGGATGAAGGAATAAACCAGTTGTAGTATACACATGCACGCAGCTTTAAAAAGCAGTGGAATTCTGACACAGACTCAACACGGATTTGTGCGTGGGTAGGGTCCCTAGCAGCAGCAGGCTGCCGGCCGGGGCCTTTCTTTGTTCTGCGCCACCCTCTGGTGGTCAGCGCACATCACAGCGAGCGATTGAACTCCCGGTCGGTTGAACTTCCGAGGGGATGCTTTGTATATACTAAGCATACACACACACACACACATACACACACCTAGAATAAGCAAATTAAAAAGACTGAGAGAAGATAATGGGGAAAATGAAAAAGTGTGATGTTGCACAACAATGTAAATGTACTTATTGCCACTGCCTTATATACTTAAAAATGTTAAAATGGTAAATTTTATGTTATAGATACTTTACCACAATAAAAATCCTGAACATTTCAATTAGGCTGCACATAAATATTAGACATAAATTTCTGAAATTCAGAGAACTTAGAAAATAACACCTTAAAAGTCATTTATCTCCCCAGAGTTCAAATATAATCACCCTTAGTAATTTAGAATATTTTCATCCCTTCTTTTCCTATGCTTATTTTAGCTTAGTCTTGACCATGCAGTAATACAATTTATACCTTACTGTTCCCCCTTAATCTTGTATTTTCTCATGACATAAAAAATGTATTATATGTAGACTTTTGATGAGTATATAGCACTTTATTATGTGAACATATCATCATTTACTAAGCAATTGCCCTATAGCTGACCAGTTATGCTACTCTCAAAAATTGTTACTGAATCAATGACACACAAAGAACATTTTTTGCTCATAACTGTTTTCTATATGTGGATTACATAGGGCAAATTTACAAAACTGCAATTTTAGGAAGAACAATATTATTTTTTAAAAAAAACAATACAGCCAAATTGTAATAAAGGTTTGTGTACCAATTTTCACTGCCATTTGGAAAGCATACAAATATCCATTTTATCACACTCTCCGGGGTGTTTTCAACTTTGGCTACATTTTAGAATCATCTAAATGAGCTTTTACACTTTGTTTATAATCAAATCAAACCCTTAAGGATTAAATCAGAACCCTAGAGTATATTTAAAAATTTTTCCAAGTAATGCAGTAGACAAGCCATGGTTGAAACCCACTGCTGAGAGTAATCTCTTCAAACTTGCTCTGATGAGACCTGGATGGGGAGAGGAACTGGCTGATTCCTGGATTTGACTGCAGGCCAACTGAAGCAATTTCCCTCACTTGCTTCCTGGGTTCATCCACTGGAGTTCTACTTTTGTGGGTTTGGGATGCGTCCTATAAATTTACATTTTCAGCAACTATCCAAGGAAATGCTGTTCTTGAGCATCAAGTATTATGATTTTTAAAAATTATCATTGCAAGTTTGATAGGAAAAAAATGGTACCTTGTTTGAAGTTACATATTATCTATCATTGAGACAAAAAAAGTTTCCATATAAGTGTTATGGAACTGTATATCTTACTTTGTAATCTTTATGTTTAGAGTCAGGTCCTTAGTCTATTTCTCATGTGATATTTTAGCATTCATATTGATTATACTGATTTATAATAAGTCTTTATCAAATATATTAACTGTATATAGGATACATTTGTAAATATTTTTCTAGTTCATTTGTCTGTTAAATTGGGCTATATTCTTTTTATCTATATGGATTCTGATTACATATGTCTACTGTTGTAGATACCTCATATAAATGAAACCATACGGTATTTGCCCTTCTGTGACAAGCTTATTTCACTTCATATGAATTTGCATTTTTTAGCAAGTATCCCAGGAAATGCTGTTCCTATATCAGACCCACATAAGAAATAGACAAAAGACCTGAATCAACATTTTTTATCAGCATTTTTTTCATTGCTTTTATTTTTAGATTTTTTTTAGACTTTTAAGGGGAAAACACATATTTATTACATCAGAGAAAGTTCTTTCACACAAGACCCCTCTCGGGGACACAGATTCAGACATTCAGACAAGTCTCTAACACAACGCTTTTGACAGGCGACTCACTGGTGATGCCCACTGTGACCAGTTTTAATGAACTTTCAGAATGCTCCCACGGCATCTGCCCAGGCATCAAACTGGGCTGTGAAATTGTTGCTAACTCTTGTATGAGTTTTTCATTTTATAAACACTCTAGAGTTGCTGTCATAAAGTTAACAGTTTCCTTAATCAAATACAAGGTCTACATCTTATATCCAACATCAGCCCCAGCAGAGCAGGCATTTTGAGTTTGCCTTCTCCTTATAACTCAGGACCAGCCAGGTACATGAAAACTATTCTGAGTCTCAGATTATATAGATTACACAGCCATCCACCAAAAGATATTTGGAAATAAGCCACCCCTGGAGACGTTTCACAACCACCTTGTGAATTGCCTGGCTGATCTCGGAAAAGAATGGTAAGCAGTGGATGGTGAAGGCCCTGGTTCATTCAAACTGGCAAACATAATCTTCTATCATTCTCTTGGTCAGTCATACAACCTTAGCACAGAAAAGGAAATAAAATGAATTCCATGAAACACAAAGCTAAGCCAACCCAATTCGTATATAAGATCTACCTTGACTAAGTAAGTGAAATAAGCTAGTCACAGAGGGACAAATACTGTATGATTTTATTTATATGAGGTATCTACAATAGTTGAATTCATAGAAGCATAGAACACTATGGTGGTTGCCAGAGGTGGGTAGGTAGGAAAAAATGAGAAACTGTTATTCAATGGATATAAGGTTTCAGTTATGCTCAAGGAAGATTAAGATCCAGATATCTGATGTACAACATAATGCCTGTAGGTAACAATATGGTAATATACACTTAAACATTTATTAAGAAGGTAGATAGTATGTTAAGTGTTCTTGCCACAAAACAAAACAAACAAGAACCCCAATGAAACAGAAGGAAACTCTTGGAGTTGTTAGATATGTCTGTTACCTTGATTGTGGTGAGGCTATAAAGGGTATTAGGTATGTCCAAACTCATTTAATTGTGCACATCAAAAAGTGCAGTTCTTTGTGTATTAATTATAGCTCAATAAAGCTGTTTTTAAATATAGTGCATTAATTGTTTAAGACAGAAAGAAAACTGTCTCCTAGGATTCACTGCAGAAGGAAATGTAAGCTGACGTGTGTTCCAGAGATTGGCCCCTGACCCTATGTAAAAGCATTATTATCTGGGACATTGCTACCATTTGGCAAAGCCAGCATAGTATGTGCTATGCATTCAGGAAGATATGGTCTGAGTAGGGATTTTTTCATTATTTCTAAACTTAGAAAGTTTATCCTGATTTAGAATTTATATATTAGAGGCCTGGTGCACAGATTTGTATACTGGTGCAGTCCCTCAGCCTGGCCTGTGCCCTCTTACAATCTGGGACCCCTTGGGGGATGTCAGACTGCCGGTTTCAGCCAGATCCCTGCAGGCCAGGTGAGGGACCCCACTGGTGCATGAATCTGCACCGAGCCTGGTTTTGGCCTGAAAACCACAGGCCAGGCTGAGGGACCCCACCAGTGCACGAATCCATGCACCGGGCCTCTAGTATTCATATAAGATTTTTGGTTAATCTCTTCCCACCCCCCTTCCCACTTTGCTCTGAGATTCATCAGTCTGTTCCATGTTTCCATGACTGTGTGTTGAGCATCTGCCCCCTGTTGGTCAGTGCATGTCATAACTATCAGTTAAACAGTTGAATGGCCACTTAGGCATATACACACACATACACACACACACATTTCTTTTGTTTTTAAAAACATATTTGCATTGCTTTACATTGAACATAACTGTCTATCTAGAAGATATTTTAACATAAGTTTGTCCTTCTAAGTAGTCCATTAATAAGTAAATAATAATAAAATTATTTCATTCAGATTTTGAATTTCAGAACTTAAGTAAGGAATTTCAGGTGTCTATTTTTTTATAATAGAAAAGGTTCTAAAGTGTAGAGACTCTATCAGCCTAATTTATCTTTTGATCTTTGCATCTATGTTGTTGAAGGTAGATCCGAGGAAGGCAGTCAGCAAGTGGGTGAAATGCTAAAGGTTAAACCAAGTGCCTGCCTCTTCCTCTTTTATTTAGATGCACTCCCTGGATCTCCGACCTGATGCTCTCTGGTGACAGTGCCCATCTCTCTGTGGGAGGAGAGTGAAGACTGCCCTTGTGTGGCACAGGTAACCTCTTTGAGTCAGAGCTTTCTCTCAATGCACAGGCACATGGAATAGCTGGTGAGTGTACCCATCTATTAAAACCTTTATACTGTTGTTGAAATGAAAGGCCGAGAAAAGCAAGTAATAACTCACCTCCAAGTTTGATTACAAATCCTGACCAACGGACATGCTGAGAAGTTTTCAGAGTGACCCGTGGTCGACCTGTAGCATTGTTTTCATTAGGTGTTCAGCACAGACAGTTTTTGCCTCCATGGCATTTTTGTCATTAATTCAATCTGATTTTCTGCCCACTGTGGAAAGTCTGCATGATTAGGACTTTAAAGTGAAAAAGTCTCCAAGTGGCTTAAAGCCTTTAGTGCTACTGGTGCATCCCTTTCCATTTAAAGAAACAAGGCTTGCGCCAGCTTCAACATGGGGCAGGAGCAGGTGGCTGCAAGGAAGATGCAATGTCTCCAATTTCTCAGCTTCAGTTTCATTAATCTAATGCAGGATTATACCTTCCATTTCCAAAGGGCAAGTATATGCTGTTTCTCTTGAATCTATACTAATAAAAGAGTAGTGTTAGTTAGACCGGGAGACCTTCCAGAGACCTTCTGGACATTCTTCTGGACAAAGCCTGGGGCTTTACCAGCCTGCAAACCCCCCTCCCCTAGGCCCTCACCCAGGGTGCCCTGCCTCCCAGCCCAGGCTGCCCTGCCCACAGCAGGGAACCCCACCCCATCAGGGGGCTGGCCGGCCTGCAAACCACCCCAGGCCCCTCACCCAGGCCGCCTGCTCCCCAGCGGGGACTCCCACCCTGATGGGGATGTGGAATGCCTGCAATCGGCCCTCAGTCCCTTGCCCAGGCTGGCACCGTCCACAGTGAGGACCCCCACCCTGATGGGGATATGGCCAGCTTGTAAACCCCTGGCAGCCCCTTGCCAAGCCAGCCCCACCTCCCAAAGGGACCCCCATCCTGATCCAGGACCCTCTTCAGGGCAGACCAGCTGGCCCTCACCTATACACCAGGCCTCTATCTATACTAATAAAAGGGTAATATGCTAATTAGACCAGACCAAAGCCATGGTGATGAGGCCAAGGCAGAGGGAGTTAGGGGTGATCAGGCCAGCAGAGGAGAAAAGTTAGGGAGATCAGGCTGGCAGGGGAGAGCAGTTAGAGGGATCAGGCCAACAGTGGAGAGCAGAAAGGGGGATCAGGCTGGCAGGCAGGTGAGCGGTTAGGAGCCAGTGGTCCCAGATTGCAAAAGGGATGTTCGACTGTCCCTGCAGGATCGGGCCTAAACCAGCAGTCAGACATCCACTGAGGGATCCTGGATTAGAGAGGGTATAGGCCTAACTGAGTGACACCCCCACTCCTGTGCACGAATTTCATGCACCAGGCCTCTAATATATATAGAAAACTACAAGGAGAAATCATCCTTGTAAACTAAGGAGGAAAACAAAATCTTTCCCATAGCATATTGAAGTTAGACTTGTATATTCAGACACACAAAGATTTATGTTTTCTGCAAATCTGAAGACACAATAGATAGAAACAATGAAGGACACTTATTTTAAGACTTAGAGGTCTGGTGCACGAAATTTTTGCATGAGAGGGTGGCTGTCCCCCAGCCCGGTTTGCATCCTCTCCAATATAGGATCCCTCAGGGGATGTCTTACTGCCAGTTCAGGCCTAAACTTGCAGTTGGATGTCCCTCTCACAATCCGGGACCACTGGCTCCTAACTGCTTACCTGCCTGCCTGCCTGCCTGATCACCCCTAACTGCTTCTGCCTGCTAGCCTGATTACCACCTAACCACTCTCCTGCCAGCCTGATTGCCCCCAACTGTCCTCCCCTGCAGGTCTGGGTCCCTCCCAACTGCCCTCCCTTGCTGGCCATCTTGTGGCTTTGACCACATGGGGGAAGCCATCTTGTGATGGTCAATTTGCATATTACTCTTTTATTAGATAGGATAACAAGGAGGAGTGGCAGCATTTATTTATACACCAATAATAGCGACAAGAATAGTCCAATATTTATTGTATGTACATCTGTGATTTTGCAGTTGAGAAGTCTACCTTTAAAGACTTTTTAAAAATCAATATGAGAGGTGTCCTTGGGCAAATCACCTACCAACATAGGTCAATCATTTCTCCTTTCCCTCCAAGAATTTTATGACAAGTAATTAGTCTATTTATTCAGGAAACATTTTATGGACCATTTTATGTATATAACACTATTTAGAAGAATAAAACTGCCTATAGACTGAGTCTTTGTGCCCTCCCAAATTTATATACTTAATCCAAAATCCCACATGATAGAGGTAGGACCTTTGGGAGGTGATTAGGTCATGAGAGGTCCACTCTCATGAGGGGAATTAGTGTCCTTATAAAAAGGAGACCCCAGAGATATTCCTTGTCCCTTCCACCATGTGAAGTTATATCGAGAATATGACCATCTATGAACCAAGGAGAATGCCCTTGCCAGATGCTGAATCTGTCAATCGCTTGTTTTTGGACTTCCCAGACCCCAGAAATGGGAGAAATAAATGTTTGTTGTTTAAGCCACCCAGTCTATGGTAATTTGTTATGGTAGCCTGAAAGGACTAGGAAAAGAACTAAGAGAAGCAGTCTCTGCCCTCCAGTAATTGGGAAAGCAGATCTACAGGCAAATATTGTAAACTATGATCAGTTCTTTGGGAGACATATAAATAGCATCGAATCCAGAATGGGTCACTGGGAGGGTAGTGATAGTGAGCTGAGTATTGAAGGATGACTTAGAAGAGGAGTTAGCCAGGTGAGATGTGCTGAAGGCACCAAGGTGTGAGAGAAGGTGTATTTTACTTTTTTTGCATCTGCAAGTAGTCTTGTGTTTTTGGAGTATTGGCTACTACAAAATGGGGGGTGATTAAAGAGTTGGGAGGGGCCAGACCATAAAGGGTTTTATGTTATCTTACGGAACTTGTTTTTCCACCTGAAAGCCATGGGAAAACACTGAAGGATTTTAAGCAGCAGAATGGAAAAGTCAAATTTGCAAATAATCCAGGCAGTGCTAAGAATTATTAAGGTAAATGAAACCTCCATGAAGAGTATATATAAAGTCCTGTACCTTAGATGTTAAATAAATAACCACAGGTGTCTGGGAGACCAATGACAAAAGTGGCTCCTCATTTCTAGAACTTCATTTCAGTTTTGGTTTCAGTTCTTCAGTCCTGCTGGGCACCTTTGTGAAAGAGAACATAATCTCCAAGGTGAACTTGACTAAAATGACCAAAGAAGGCATTTCCACACAGTGAATTTGAGTTCTTTCTCTGTGAGGACGACCTTTCTTCTTGGAGTATGTCTCTGCAATCAGCATGTCGCATTCGCTCCTGGTGAGCAGTGACTCTGAGTCCTTCTTGATAGGGTGTTCTTTTAGGCACTGCTTGTTTCTCCGCAACCCGGCGCCATAATACTATGCTTCAAGTGGAGCTTTTATGATGCCTTGCAAATACATTTTTTTTTCCAGGCTGCCTGGTAACCCACTTTCACTTCGATAGTCACCAACTAGCTCCATGTCCTACTCAGCTAATGGTGTTTTTGGAGGTTCATGAATCCACCCAGGAGTCTGTAATCTTCAAAGCCTTCACCGGAGCACCTGCCTTGTATTTAATTTCTAGGAAGCTCTTGTAGTAGCATTGTTGAAACTCATCAAATTCTGGATGATGCATCTGTGATACATCTAAAGCTATTTTCAATATTAGAAAACCTGGACAAATGAGAATGCCCAGAAAAAAAATATGAAGCACCATCCCACTTTTAAAACAATTAATTCCCAAATGTTTCACATCTCTTCGTGTCCCCTATTATCCAAATATTCTTTGGGTAGCAGTTAGACATTTAGGAGAAAGTTGTTGGGGCTTGCTAGCTTTTTCTCAATTCTAACTTATATTTCACTGTTGCAGGGTAGACTGTCATTAATAATTACTACATACAAATGGAATTACTAACCTCCAAACTTTTTTTGAGAAATGATTGGCAAACAAAAAGGGTACATATTTGAGGCATACAGTGTGATGTTTGAGTACATGTGTACATTGCACAGTAATTACCACAATCAAGCTAATTAACATATCTGTCATAATTGCCATGTTTTTTGAGAGGGGGAGAAAGGTCTACTCTCTAAGTAAATTTTAAATGTTTAATGCCTTGTTGTTATCATAGTCACCATGCTGCACATTAGGTCTCCAGAATTTAATAATCTTATAACTTAAAGTTTATACATTTCCCCATCCTCCTGAGCCCCTCAGAATCATAGTACTCTCTGTTGCTATGTGTTTGACTTTTTAGATTGCACATATAAGTGAGGTCATGCAGTATTTTGTGTTTCTCTGTCTGGCTTAATTTTCACTTGACATAATGTCCTCCAAGTTAATCCATTTTGTTGCAAATAGTAAGATTTCCTTCTTTTTTTTTTTTTAGGCTGAATAATATTTTAATATTAGAGGCCTGGTGCATAAAATTCACACACAGATGGGTCCCTCAGCCCAGCCTGCACCCTCTCCATCCAGGACCCCTCGGGGGATGTTTGACTGCCTGAACTGGCAGTCGGACATCCCTCTTGCAATCCAGAACTGCTGGTTCTTAACTGCTCACCTGCCTGCCAGCCTGGTCACCACTAACTGCCCTCCTCTGCCAGCCTGGTTTCCCCTAATCACCTGTGCCGCAGCCCCCACCATGGTGGCTTTGTGCAGAAGGACATCCAGATGGATGTATGGAAAACATCTGGTCTAATTAGCATATTATGCTTTTATTAGTATACTAGAGGCCCGGTGCACAAAATTCGTGCATGGAGTCGGGGTGAGGGGTGGTGGTGGTGTCCCTCAGACCAACCTGCACCCTTTCCAATCTGGGACCCCTTGAGGGATATCTGACTGCCCATTTAGGCCCGATTCGGGGGATCGGGCCTAAACGTGCAGTTGGATATCTCTTTCACAATCCAGGACTGCTGGCTCCCAACCTCTCGCCTGCCAATTGCCCCTAACCACTCCCTGCCTGCCTGATCAACGCCTAACTGCTCCTGTGCCAGCCTGATTGGCCCTAACTGCCCTCCCTGTCAGGATGGTCCCCCCCAAACTGTCCTCCCCTGCAGACCTGGGTCCTCCAGAACTGCCCTCCCCTGCAGGCCTGGGTCCCCCGCAACAGTCCTCACAGGCAGGCCTGGGTCCCTCCTAAGTGCCCTCCTTTGCTGGCCATCTTGTGGTGGCCATCTTTGACCACATGGAGGCAGCCATCTTGTGATGGTCAATTTGCATATTACTCTTGTATTAGATAGAATATTATACAACATAAGCTTTAAGGTAGAATTGCATTAGTAGAAATGAAGAGACATTTCATTTAAAAATGTATATTGGTTTGATATGATTCAAATCCACTTGTTTATGACAAAAAACAAATATTTAAGAATAAGATTGCTTGCCCTTGCTAGCTTGGCTCAGTGGCTAGAGCTTCAGCCTGAGGACTGAAGGTCCCAGGTTTGATTCTGGTCAAGGGCACATGCCAGGGTTGTGGGCTTGATCCCCAGTAGAGCATGTGCAGGAGGCAGTTGATCAATGATTCTCCCTCATCATTGATGTTTCTATCTTTCACCCTCTCCCTTCCTCTCTGAAATCAATAAAAATCTATTAAAAAATAAAAGAATAAGATTGCTTTGCTGTCAAAGCCAAGTAAGGTATGTCATTCATTGTCCCTGATGAAGTCTGAGCAGCTCAGTTGCTAATCGACATTGCTGGGGAGAAGCAACTATGCCCACCATGCATTTAGGCTATAAAGATTGAAAGCTGGGGAGGACAGAGTGCTTCCGGGGTAGCAGACAGTGAGGGTCAGCGGCTGGATGGCAGGGAAGACATGGAATGTCTAGTGCCTGGAAGCACTGGAGGGTCTGGCGGGGGACAGTCAGGCTCTGTGGTCTACAGGGAAGACAAGGGTGTGGTTCCGGGAATCCCCTTCCTGTGGATTAACCCTTAACCTGTCCTTAACCCTCTAACCTGTCCATTTAGTCCCGGATCTCTCCCGGGGTGGGGGAGGTTATGTTTGTATTGGTTTATTTGATTCTTCTTACATGTCCAAGGGGGTGGCAGGGGAGTGTCTGCCAGACATGGTTTCCTTCTGCTTGCTCGCCAGAATTGCCCCATGTGATGCCTTTTCCCTTCCTTCCCTGCTATCCTGAGCTAACATGCATGATGTCACTAGGGACGAAACTGGGGCCCCGTTGTATTGCGTGGAGATTGCACTCCACAGGAACCTGCCTGATCCAGGGGGGCTGGGGTCATTCACTGCGGAAAAGGCTCAATTTAAACGCAGCTGCTGCTTAGATAGGCATTGGCTGAGCTGTTTGCAGAGGGTTTATCAACCCTTCTGGCTGTTTCCTTGGAAACCACAAACTCAAGATAGCAGAGCTGGGCCGCCCCTGAGCCCGGTGGCCTCTGGGCTGGGCCATGCAGAGGCTGCCTCCACCACGGGCTGCCCCAGGCCTCGTGGAGGCCCTGCTGGTGATGGCAGTCCCTACCCACTGGCTCCTGCTGTGCATGCCTCCTGCTGACCCGTGGTGATGTTAAGGTGTCCAGGCTAATTTGCATATTCCCCTATTATTATATAGGATGTTTGTATATAAATCACATTTTCTTTATCTGTTCATCCACTGATGGACATCCATCACTTTTGTTTCTTTACTGCTGTGAATACCACTTTCAATGAGCATGTTCTGTGAAATATAAATAGCTGCTCAGCAGAGAATTCCATGGTGAAATGTTTGAGAAATTTGGGCTATTAAAAAGCCAACAGGCACATTTTTAATTACAGAATTTCTCAGAGTTTCTAATCTTTGAATGTGGATTGTAGGTCTCTAACAGGGGAACACAGCACCTGTTATGTCCTGTTTAACAAATGATAACATCTTAAGGAGTACCGGTCTCTCACAAACAGAGTTCTACTGAAAAGCAACAGAAGAAATGGCAGTGGATGCTTAGAGTGTAAAGATTTAATAGTCATGGCTTTTACTATGTTATAGATTGAAGAAAAAATTAATGAACTTATTTTTACTCCATTATTGGAAATTGATCTGAAAAGACTATCTCAAATAAGTTAGGATATTTTTTTAGTTTTGAGATAGGGATTTTATTTCATTTGTATATATATACACCCAGAAATGAGATTGCTGGATCATATGGTAGTTCTATCTTTAATTTCTTAGGAACCTCCATACTGTCTTCAATATGACTATACCAACTTATATTCCCATTAATAAATAAAATGGATTTTATTTCATCAAAATAAAATCCATTATGTAAATGTCATAGTTTTTAGATTAAAATGTAGAGAGATTTCTCATAATACCTAATAGAAACTGAATAAATAGCATTTAACCACTTAAAAAATTTTTTTAGTGGGAATATAACTTGGTACACTTATATTACAGTCCCACTAATATTATATTGAAACCTTGTAGGGTTCACTGTTGTCTACATCCTCACCAATACCGATTATCTTCTGACTTTTTAACTTTTCTTTTTATTTGTTGATTTTTAGAGAGAGAGAGAGAGAGAAACTTCAACTTGTTGTTCCACCCATTTACATACCCACAGGTTGATTCCTGTATGTACCTTCACTGGGGATTGATCCCAGGACCTTGGTGTGTGGGGAGGATGCTCTCCCTAACCGAGCTGCCTGGACAGGACCTGGCCTCTCTAGAATA
Source organism: Murina feae (assembly GCA_004026665.1). NCBI lineage: Eukaryota > Metazoa > Chordata > Mammalia > Chiroptera > Vespertilionidae > Murina > Murina feae. The sequence continues at coordinate 34,012 of PVJC01011151.1, forward strand.
GCTGTCCTAACAGGTGTGGAATGATTATCATTATGGTTTCGATTTGCATTTTCCTGATGATTACTGATGAGACCTTTCCATATATCTGCCAGCCATTTGTATATCTTCTTGAAAAAAATATTGATTCAGGTTCCTTGCCCATTTTTAAAGATTTATTTATTTATTTATCTGCTGTTGCATTGTATGAGTTCCTTGCATATATTGGATATTAAAGCCTAATCGGATATATTGTTTGGGAATATTTTCACTCATTCCATAAGTTGCCTTTTCATTTTGTTTGATATTCACCTCTCTCTCTCTCTCTCTCTCTCTCTGTTTTTGTTGTCTTTTCTTTTGATGTGAAATGCAAAAAATCATTCCCTAATTCAATATCAAGGAGTTTACCACCTATGTTTTCTTCTATGAGTTTAACAGTTTGGGGTCCTATGTGCAAATCTTCAATCCATTTTGAGTTTATTTTTGTGTAAAGTGAGACACACCAGTGTGGTCAGTTGGTTTTAGCATAGTCCTGCGCACCAAGGGGTGGCTGTTTCAATTCCCCATCGGGGCACATGCTGTGGTTGTGGGTCTGATACCTGGTTGGGGTATGTATGGAAGGCGACTAATCTATGTTTCTCTTTTGCACCGATGTTTCTCTCGTTTTTTTTCGCTTCTTCTCTCTCTAAAATCAATAAAAAACATATCATTAAATAAGGATTTAAAAAAGTTATTAATAAAAAGTTAAGAGCCTTTCACCTAGAAAACACTCTGCTGTGCTTAAGAATTTAAGTGAGAAGATAGAAGAATTATTACAAATCAATAAGAGAAAGGGTGGGTTATAGAATAAATAGTGCCAGAAAAAGCGTTTGGGTTCAATTCAATTCAATTATACACCTGCTCCATGTCATACATCAAAATAAAATCCATTTTGTAGATGTCATAATTTTTAGATTAAAATGCAGAGGGATTTCTCATAATACCTAAAAGTAATAGAAAATGAATAAATAGCATTTAACTACTTTAAACCTCAGTACAATTTTTACCATAATGCAAAGCAATTATTATAAAAGTTAATTAAAGCATAATTTTACATCTCATTGTGGAAAGTAGACTAAAGTCCTTCCAAAATAGGTCTATATCCTGGTCCCTGGAACCCGTGAATATGTTACCTTACAAGCAATGTGGAATATTGCAGATGGAACAGTTTGGTAACCAGGTGGTCTTAAAGTAAGAGATTATTCTGGATTATTCTGTGGGTGGGAGTAATGTAATCACAAGACACCTCAAATGGGGAAGAGGGAGGCGGAAGAGATCAGAGTGACATGATATGAGAACCCTCATTACTGCTGCTGGCTTTGCAGGTGGAGGAAGGGGGTCACAAGGCAAGGAATGTGGATGGCCTTGAGAAACTGACAAGGGCCAAGAAGTGACATTTCCCCTGGAGCTTCTAGAAAGAAAAACAACACTGCCAACACCTTGATTTTAGCCTATTGGGTCGCTTTTGAATTTCAAAACTTTAAGAGAATATTGTTTGCAGCCTGTTGATGCTGTTTAGACAGATGAGTCTGCAGCAGCAGAAGGTGGAGTAAAGGGCATGGAGCAGGAAGAACTGAATGGAGCAAGTGGATAATACCCAGCACTGATCAATTGCCCGGGTTCAGATGAGTTTGTTTTTTTTTTTTAATATGGTTTGCCCTGCCCTAAGCCTCATAACAGACTCTATTGCAATATATTCCTAGCATTTTCCCATTTTCTTTAGCTGAGCATCTATTTACATTTCACAGAGCACTGCATATAGTTGATAAATGTTGCTCTAAGCTGAAGAAGAATGAGCAATAATATTTCAGACATATTAATTTTTCAAATGAAGTCATCTATATTTCTCTGGAGGCTGGTGTCTATTTCCTAAATCCTTTATGAACGTCTTCCTCTATTTCTCACAGTACTTTGTTTATATCTCCCTCATGTTTAGATCAAATGCAAATGTTTCTACTGGATATTAGAATTTGGGAAGGAGGGAGGTGATGATTAAAAGGAAAGCTATAATGTTGCTTTGTAGTTTAATGTATAGATTTGCTGGGGAGGTCAAAGGAATTTATTTTTATGGGTGCAATTGGCCAGGTGCCTGCTGTTTGGAAGATGTACTTGGAGATTATTTTATACCACTTGCTGATACTGTCTACAAGGCTGGTAAAGAAACTGATCAAATTACAGCCAATATTTCAGGTCATGCAGTGACATCTAGTGTGTGTAGGAGACAGTATGCTGCATTCACATAGCCTAACTTGCAAATGATAGAACTGAACTTTTATTTTTCCAATCTTTTAAAGATTTTGTCCTAAAATGGTAAAATAAAGGTAGTGGTACTCTTTGCTTACATCTAAGAGTTGAAACTATTTTTAATAAATAGTTCAAATATATTAATGTGCAGGCAGTAAAGAAAAAGCCTGGATAAAACATTTAAAGAAATTTTGCAAATAAATGGACTAACTATATAAAACTCTTTAAAAGTATTGTTGTGTGCACCCTGGCTGATTTGGCTCAGTAGATAGAGTATTGGCCTGCAGACTGAGGGGTCCCTGGTTTGATTCCTGTCAGGGGCACATGCCCGAGTCGCAGGCTGGATCCCCACTGAGGGGCATCCAGGAAGCAGCCGATGGGTGATTCTCTCTCATCATTGATGTTCTCTGTCTCTCTCCCTCTCCCTTCCTCTCTGAAATCAATAAAAATATATATTTTTTAAAAAGTACTGTTGTGGATGATCATTTAGTTTTCACCAGTTAAATAGGAGGTGTCAATTTCCAGCATTCACCATTTAACTGTGTGTGTGTGTGTTCTTAATTTAGCCAAGGGACTAGCTAAGTCTAATAATCACTGATTACATCTAGGTTCTTCCTCTGTACAGGGTCACTGGTATATAACATGCAGAATTTGGGCTCCTAAGAGAGGCTCAGAACTGACTGGCAAAGGGCTTTCTTTTAGGCTCAGCCAATCAGTATAGTTTTTCAGGAGGAAACCCAGCTTCATTTCATTAGTTGCAAAGAATTAAGGGGGTTCTGCTGGAAATTTAATATGTTTGGTTCAGATTCAGGACTAAAATAGAGTTTGAGGGAGGCTTATTTTACTATCCAATATATTTCTATCTCATTTTACCCTGCACTGTGTTGTTTGATTTTACTAATTTGATGCATGTTTTGGTACCAGTACCAGGACTTACCTCCCAGGAGCGGTGGCCCTTTAAGGTGTCAAAGAATTTAGAAGACAGAGAGTATTTCAATGTAAACAGAACATGTTCCAGCCCAAGCACCACCCAGGGAATGCAAATCTCATAATGATTTATTTTAACTCACAGTATTGCAATATCTTTTTTATTTCCTCACCCAAATAAAAGGGATACTCCTAATAATGGGCAGGGGAAAGGTTTCTGAGGTATATATTGTTTCCTAAATGCTTATCTGGTCCTTTGATGTTCCATCACTTACAATAGCACTACGGAGCCTTTGGCTGGACTCCTTAGCTTCCCAGCTGGGCTCATTTGTTGAGCCAGCTGGGCTCATTTATTAAGCAACTGATTACTCAGTGTCTATGACATGCCAAGAACCATTTCAGGCTTAGATAAAGATCTTGTCCTCAAGAGCTTGTATTTTATTTGGGGAGACTGAAAACAAACACAGATATAATGGGGAGCATACACATGAAGTACAGAGATAGGTTGAGGAGGTGCTATTGTTTATAGGGCATCCTGGGAAGACTTTGATGATGAAATAGCATTGCTGTGGTTAGGGGAGATATCTGAGAAAAAATTGTTCCGGGCAGATGGAACACCAAGTACAAAAGCAAGTGTACACCTGGACTGTTTCAGGAACCGTTCAATACTTGATGCGTTAGAGTGGAGAGAGTGGAAGGAGATGAGCTCAGAAGGGCAGCTGGGAGTCACATCATAAAATTGAGGTGATTGATGCCATTGCATGGCTCTAAAGCGTGGCCTGGCATGATCTAAATAACATTGCAGAAGGATCTCTCTCACAACTCTCTTTGGCGCAAGGGTAGCAGCAAGAAGAACAGTGGTGAACTATGGTAATGACGCAGAGGAAGAGGTTAAGGCTCACTCAGATCAAAGTGTAACATTGAAAGTGGTGAGAAAAGTAATCAGATTCTGGCTGTATTCTGAAACAGAATTGGCTGAGATAAGATGAGATGAGATACAAGAAAGAGGAAGAGAGGCATAAAGGATGACTCCAAGATAACGCCATTTACCTGGCTTTGTGCGGGTCCACGGAGCAGGATGGAATTGCTAGTTGTTGAGATGGGATTGAATGCAGAAGGATGTGTTAACTTGGGGAATTACATTCAAAAGTAGATGACAACCGGGAGCTACATATAGAAGAAAGGTTAGGGCTGCAGATATAACTTTAGAAGACACCAGGGACTGATGGAATTCAAAGCCAAGACATCGAGGTCACTTAAGGAAGTGCAGATGAAGAGTCCAGATCTGAGATGGAGCCCCAAGGCACTCTGTTGCTTACAGCCTGGCTGCACGTTAGAATTACGTGGGTTGTTTAGCAAAACTGCCTATGCCTGTCACCTCGCTCCCAGAGATTCTGATTTAATTAGTCGAGTTGAAGCTAGCTGGGCTTCGATGTAAAGTTGAACCTGGAACAACCTGGGGACCAGGAGTGCTGATCCCCCACCTCCTGCAGTTGAAAATCTGAATATAACTTTTGACTCTATAGTAGGCCTTTTGAATCCTCAGATTCCATCAACCCTAGATCAAAAACAATATTTTCCTCCTGCGTGTGGGAATCTGTGGTTGGGAATGTGAAAATATACGGTGTTGATTCCAGTTTGTTGAATCCTTGGATATGAATCCCTTAGATACAACGAAGGGCCAACTGGTTTTACTGGAGGGGGAGGGGAGACTGGCGTGTAAGTGGATCAGCGCAGTTCAGACCCCTGTTGTTCAAGGGTCAGCTGTACTTTAAAGGCTCATCAGGTGATTCTTATGTGCAGCAGGAATTGAGAAGCACTCATTTAGACGCTGGAGGGAGTAGTGTGTCAGCAAAGGAAACAGAGGCAGTGTGGTCAGATGGGTAAGTGGCAAATAAGAGAGCTGTGTTAATAGATTTCAACTGAAAAAAAAATGTTTTAAGAAGGAGAGGGGGACCAGTCAAATACTGCTGAGAGGAGAGAGTTGACCACTGTATGGTATGTGGTAATATGAGGGGCACTGTTTGGACAACAGCCGACTCACTGGAGAGGTAAGGATAAAAGTTCTCTCTTCCTCTCTCTCTCTCTGATCTATCTCCTTTGATAGGAGCTATTAAAGTATGTTTGGATGCTCATGGGGATGATCCAATAGAAAGGAAGAAATTGATGAAGCAGGACAAAGGAGGAATGTCTAAAAGAATGTCCTCGAGTGTAGAGAGGGGCTGGGATCTGGTGCAAAAATGGAGTGGTTGTTGACGAGAGCCTGAGGTCAGCCTTAAAGAGTAGGGAGAAGGAAGAGTATATGGGTACAGATTCTAAGGGTAGCAGGAGACAGTGACATTTCTTTTCAGATTTTTTCTTTTCTATTTTGTTTGTTTGTTTGAATGAAAGAGAAAGTCAGGGAGCGGAGTGTGTTAGATGTCATAATTAAATTCTAGGAGAAAGGGAAAGTGAATGGACCAGGCCCACATGAGATTAGTGGTCATAAAATAAAATAATTCCAGTTAGCACTGTTGTACATTTTTCACTAGACACTGTCAGCTGTCTGAGTAGAGGTTCAGCGTAAATGAAGTAAGAGAATACATAAGAGAGTTGAGTTTTACTCGTGTTGAGGTCTTGCCAAATGCATACAACAGAACAAGGTAGAAGCATGACTTTTCTGGGAAAATACAAGAAAGTATTTATGATTATCAACCATGTAATCTCACATTGGTAAGAGAGAAGCAAAAGCAGGAGGAGATGGGGACAGGAATAGGTGGTAAGATAAGTCAGGTCCCAATGGGGTTGAAAAGCAATTGGAATCTGGGACTCAGATTATATGCTGGAGAGCCAAGAGGTTGTGGTCAGAGAGATTGCTTGAACATGAAATTCTGGAGGAGGTTCAATTACTGCTCTGTTATGTACCTAAGACCCACTGGGTGAGAGGGGATGGCATATGGTAGGGACAGGGTTGTGAGGTATCAGGGGTAACTGAGCTGAGAGGCCAGGGAGTGGGAAGGAAACTGAAACCACCAAAACCTGTGCCAGAGGGAGGTTTGGAGAGAATGACCCAGGTGCTCAGGCTGCTCAGAAGGGAGGAGGACCTCGGGTCTGTAGCTGATGGCACAAACAGAGGCACGTGTGGTGGTAGCCGATGTTTTGAGCTTCAGAACTGTCTTGTTAGGAAGGAGGGTAACCGGCTTGGAAGCCACAGTGAGCAGCATGAAGAACGCCTACACCACTGTCAGGTACAGAGGACACAGCCTACGGAAGGAGAAACAGCCACCACTTGAGAAGGCTACCAACTTTTCACAGCAGATGGGAATGAAGGTGATTTTTGTAAATTCATCGACAGCAGTGAGATGCAACCATGGTTAAGCGTGTGAGCTCTGGAGCCTAATTGTTTATAGTCAGTCACAGCTCTTTATTTGCCACCTCTGTGATATTAATGCCTTGAGTGCTTCTACGTCTTTGTTTATAAAATTGGGAGAGGAACAGTATTTGTCTCATAGGGTTTCCTTGCCGAGTGAATGAGTTAACACAGGTTAACACCTGGCATGCGTTAAGAATATGCAGTCAATAGACGTTAGCCATAATGATGAGTACTCATTTTTAATTTACCTTTGAGGATCAAAAAAGGTTATTATTATTATTATTATTGTTACTCATTTTTATTTGCCTTTTGGAAGACAAAAACAGATGCCTGGCAAAGAACGGGTAACACCACTCTCCATTCAGCTGCATTTACGTCTGGTCTCCATGTCATGTACATTAGACTTCTGTAGCATCAGGCCTCAGTAATATTAATATTTCTTAACAAATGTTACTCATTAACTTAAAAAATTCTAAAATTTTCTGAGAAAAGGAATCCCAAATAAGGAGGCCCGAGTTAGAAACCTGAGCCTCATACAGCAACAAAAATGGATACAGAGGCAGAGCAGCATCAAACAGAAACCTGAGCCTCAGACATACTACTGAACTTTAACCTGCAGGAGGAAATAAATATCTCTTGAGAACATACTGATAGAGATAATTGAATAAGTAATTTTTTGTTGTTTGCAGTCTCTCTGTATCTGTTTGCATTAAATAAATTTCCCACAGACAACATATTCCTGTTCTTTTTCTCCTAATAATTTGAGGGTTTCTGAACCCTGTTACTGTTACAGATAGTTCTTGAAATTGCTTCTCTCCTGGAACTTAATCTTGCCATCTTATTGGCAATTTTATTTTCCTTAATTCCTATTTCTTTTTTCTTGCCTTCCTTATTCCCTTGAACAAATCACACTCCTCTGCTTTTGGGGAAGTTACATTTTCAAACTGTATTTATGTAGTGTCTATCCCTAAATTATTCACACCAAACATTTGCTTAAACTTTCTTATTAATCACCAAAACTTGTCACTATCTGTCTAGTGAATTAATCTGAGCAAATTCTCACTTCCCTCAGGTCACTTCCTCCTACCCTTGTTTTTTTAAATATGACTTTACTGAGATCTGACTGACATGTAAAAAGCTGTACATATTTAAGGCATACAACTCAATGGGTTTGGATAATTGTACACACATGAGACCATCACCACCATCAAAGCCTTAATTACATCTATCACCTCCCCATGTTTCCTCTCTTCCCCTTTATTTCATACCCTCTTCTTCTGTGAGTTTAATGCCTGAATTTTGGATGTGTTTTTATTTTTCTATTGGTCATTATTCTCTAGACAACAAAACCCTTTATTAATTCACTTACTTCTTTCTATATGTTTTCTTCCTTCTAGACAATGCTTTCTTCTTGCTGGAGAGCATTCTCTAAATGTTTGGGTTTATTCCCCCACCCCCCCACCCCCCGACAGAGGATTTTACTTTGTAAATAATCCAAGACTTTATATGCCATAGAACATTTTTATTTCGCTTTTAAGTGAACTTTTAACTCTATATAAAGATCTAAGCATAAAGTTTTTCAAAACTATGATGAGGGTGTTCCATTAGCTTTGTGTTCC
>PVJC01011152.1:0-42208 GCA_004026665.1 Murina feae
GGGATGCAAGGAAACCACCCAAACGCCAGTGACTCAGCAGAGCGGGGAAGGGATCTGATCAGGACTGGGAACCACTGGAGGCCTGCAGTTTGGTGACAGATCACGGACCCCACCCCCAACCCCCAGGACAGACCCGGCTCTCCTCCTAAGCTGCCCAAATCGTTTGCAAATGTGGGCTGGGGAGCAGCAAACCCTGAGCCTTTCTCCCTAGTGAAGCTGGAACACAAACCCAGGACCTGTCCCTGAATTAGACCCTGGGAGGGGCTTTCAGGTGAACGGACAGGTGTGCGCCAGGGTTTGCTGCCTCCTACCCCGTCCTGTGTGCAGCCAGCACGGACCGAGCAGGCGATGGGCCACAGAGCGAGTGTGTCCTCGCTCCTGGCCACCCTGGCCAGCCCCCCACAGGTCTGGTCCCAGCCCTGGGTGCTACCCAATGGGCTTACAACGCATTGCTTCCCTTGAGCCCCCAGAAGTCCTTGGTGTCTGTGGTCCCCTGGGGTTCCCATTAGCATCTTACTGCCAAATATGTCCAACTCGTGCCCCTTCTGAGCACACACGGTGATGGCACTGCCAGCCCCTGCCTTGTCCGGCCAACGTACTGTGACCTCCCTCTGATGGTGCCTGGTGAGGTCTGAGGAGCTGGCTGCTGCTTGTGTCCTGCTCAGGTGTGAAGCGCAGCCCCTGACCGTTTTGGACGATCCCTGATGGTCCCCACCTGTGACCTTCAAGACAGAAGGCTGGCGGGATGGCAGCGAGGAAGGTGTTACTGAGGCAGGAAGGAGTCGCTCTGGGCAAGCAGTGGTGACTCTGACCCCCTGGGAGCAGATCTTACTGCTCAGCAAATCGCAGCTCTAGGGGAGGTGGTTGGAGGCCAGATCGTGGGAGTGTGTGCTGGTTGCTGGGAAGATATTATAGGAAAACATGAACTCAGCAGACAATGACGGGGTCTGTGAACAGAAGGGATCTGAGGGGAGAAGGAAGCCCTGCTCCTCCCACACCAGCAGCGAGTGATAAGGAGGAGCAAGGAGGCGACCAGAGCAGGCGGAGCAGGCAGCACCCAGCGCATCCGTCAGGGGGCCCTGCAAGTGGCCAGGCCAGGCTCTGCCAGCCAAGCCCAAGGGGCTGGCCACTCCCTCCCGCCACTGCAGCCACAGCCACCTGCGCTGCTCAGAGGATGGCGCTGCGCAGACTCTCAAACCTGCAGCAAGGCGGGCAGACCTTGTTCTCTGCAGCGGCTTGTTCCGTAAAGGCTGTGTGCACACTGACAGCACAGAGCTCCCGTCGTTTTTGCTGAAGGAAGTGCAGGGCCGTGGCTTTCTAAGCTTCTGGTCACAGCATTTTCATGGGGCCGGAGGGGGGCAGGGTAGGGGGGAGACGTCAGCCAAACTTTCTAGAAAGTTCTGAAGCTTGACTACAGACTGACCTAAAGCTGAATAGGCTACATCCCAAGTTCGTTTGTGAGTGATTTGTCCAGAGCCCAGAGTCTGTGTTCCCAGGTAGGACAGGCCACAGGTGGCGGCCTGACTTCCGTGTCATGGTGCAAACGGGAGGAAGAGCTGTGCCACGCCTCCCTCCTTTCCAGTCGTGAGGAGGGCCCTCTGCCTTTGGCACTCGCCCGCCTCTCTGTGTTCTGAGCACTGGCCTCCAGGCGCCTGTGTCTTCCTGGGGACCCAGGACCCATGGGAGAGTCCCATCCAGCCTGTCCCCCGCCCTAAAGTGCTCCATGCCCCCTCATCCATCTCACCATTCTCTGTGACAACAAAGTCTCCAAGTCCTTCGTCACCAATCCCCTCGGCTCCGAGATGCGGGAGGGGAAGCCGCCATGACGGAGGCACACTCACCCCGACTGTGGGTTTACAGAGCTCCTTTCCGAACACGTGATGGCACCTCGCAGCAGGGGTCACAGTGACAGGGAGGGTCAGTGAGATGACAGGGGGACTGAGCGGTCACCAGACCTTACTCGGTTCCCTTCCTGAGCTCCTGCTTCTCCTGGCTCCTTCTCCCCCTGACTCCGCCTCCTGGGCACCGCTCAGGACCCGCATCTGGACAGCTTTCCATGGGCTACAGGGTGGCCTGGTGTCCGTGTTCTGTGACGAGTGGCCAGTGGCAGGGGAGGTGGGGACAGGCAAGGGCAGGGCTGCCCTGGGCGTCGGGACTCTGTATTTATGAGTGTTTACAACACGGGCGTCTGTGAGGCTGAGGTTCCCTGGCGTCACAGAGTTTAAATCTTTGCCTTGGATGAATCAGATGCATCACAGGCTTCTTCTCTGTTTCTCTTTTTATTATCAGTTGGAAAACAAAGCCGGGTCCCGTTTGCATTCCCAGCAGCTCCGGTCGCCCACGCCTTCCTCCCGCGATGGCTCTGGTGCTGGCAGTTTTTCTGGGGAGCAGAGAGCCTTCCGGGTTCGTCGTGGCCACAGAGGGTCGTGAGGGCTCTAGAGCAGGGTCGGCTCTTACCATGAGCCCAGCTTGGCCCCCACATCTGCGGGTCGGTGTGTCTTCCCCGTTCCACAGAAGCCAGGGTCCTTGCACGGTCACCGCTAAACAGCCCAGGGCTACTGGCCCACGCGTGCCCCCCTGATGAGGGACAGTCACCCACAAGGACGAGTCTGAGCGGCTCCCCGAAAGTGGGGTGCAGGTTCGTGGCTCTCCCAGGTGATTGCAGGGGTGATGTAAGGGTGAGGACCGTCGGTGGTCAGGCACTGCCATGGAGGACGGCGTGTCCCGAGGTGGCCGCGCCGTGATGGTGAGTGTCCGAGGCCGCAGCGCTGTCACCGACCCTCCCCGGGACCCCCTGACTGTTCCCAGCTGGTGCCTGCCCCCTGCTGAGTCTGCTCTCCTCCTCCTCCTCAGTTCAGGGCATGTTGGCTGAGCGGGTTCCTGTGGTTTCAAAACAAGAATGCAAGCAGGTACCCAGGACCGGATCAGCTGGCAGGTCCCGGAGAATCCACATCCTTCCAGCCACGAGCAGTCCTGTGACAGCTGAGGCGACCAGCTCCATCTCCATTTCGAGGCTGCGGCCCAACCACAAGGGGCGGTCAATACCTTCCACTCTCCGCGAATGTATTAAAGCGATTTCTGTCACGGAGGCGCCTTCTTGCAATTGACTATTTTTCTCATCAGGAAGAGGGAAACGGCCATGGTCTGTTAAGAGGGTCTCGACCGTGTGGAGAGCTGCTGGCCACACACAAATCACCGCTCGTTTGACCCGCAAAGCTCCCCTCTCAGAGTGTGACCTGGCATTTTCCACAAGACATTACCTCTCGAAGATCTTTTACAATGGAGGCTGGAGGACTGAAGGGGCAAATTCAAGTGGGTTTCCCCGCTGCCAGCCTATTCCTGGCGTCTCCGGGGGCCGCGGTGACATCTGTCACACGGGGAGCAAGTGTCCACCACGCTCAGGCGGCAGCCCTCATGCTACTCAGCTCATGTCTCATCAAGTGCATCCAGCAAAACAAACATTTTAAATTATTTTCAGTGCTTGTCTTCAAAATGGCAGGGTCTCACACCCAGACAGGACCTCACGGGGCACTGAGAGTGTCTGCAGCAAAGAGCTCCCATGGGCCCATCGCTCCCACAGGCTTCTGACCGGGAAAATATGCTCTTGACCTTGCCTCATCCCCGCCACAAGCAGGGCAACACGGAGACGTGCCCTGCTGTCACAGGAGGTGCCTGCGGGGCAAGTGCCCAACATGAGTGTGACTCATTCAAAGCTGATGCTCTCGGAAGCCTCCTCTTTGTCCAAAGGCAACTGAGGGCGACGACGGGAAGGCCAGGTTCACCCTAATAACTGTCACCTTGAGACGACGAGCATGGACTCAAAATCTGCCTGAAGTTGCGCGACAGGGCCCAGCTGTGCCCGCAGGTGAACTCCTCATTCTCTTTCCAGTCTCTTTCCATCCTGTGTCAGGCATGGACGGTCCGTGGGCCTCCCTACTTCAAAAGATTGCAAGGCACTGGTTCTGGCAGCAGAAAATGGGCAGAAATAACAAATCTCAGGGATTCGTGTGAGCACCCGTTCAAAGGAATGCCATCTGACAGGAGGCAGTTCCATCCTCCACCTCCCAGATGCTGCTGACTTTATGGATCTGTTCCTTAAAAAATAAAATGATTCCTATTATGTGTCTGACATCAGGCTGGACGCTATGGAAATGGCTGAGATGGATAAGACACAGGCCTGGGGGAGTTTTAACTCCACGGAGGGGGGGGGGGCTGACATGTGATCAGAGTCGGGGATCCCACAGAGAGAGATGTTCAGGGGCGGCAAGCCTCTCCCTCGGTCCTGCTGAGTCACGTTTTTGCAGCTCAGAGCCCTCTGATTCAAGGCCACGTCGACTTCATTTCCAGCGCAAGCTGTGCCTCCAACTGTGGGGTCTTAGAAACCCGGCCTGTTCTATTTTGATGGCGCTCCTGTCATCCGCATTTCCATTTTGGGACAAGCTGTCAGTCACCACGTCCCTGAGATGCATGGGGGTAAGCACAGACTAATGTCGGGGCAGCTGGGCAGTGACTCACGTGGAAAGGAACTAATGAGAGCGTCTTCTTTGCGAGGCCAATCGGGATGGCACAGGCCCATCAGTGCTCGTCACCTCTTAACCTCCCTGTACGGCAACCACCATCTCTTCATGTGATCGTCAGCATCCTGACTAAGGGGCCAAGAGAATGCGGGTTTCCCCCTGAGCCTCGCGATGGAGGCTGGGAGCCACATATCAGGGGGCCCCAGCCCTCACCAGCAATGCCCACCCTGTCCCCTGCCCTGGCCCAGCCCCGGTCACAAAGCTCGGGGCCGCTGGCTGTGCAGCAACCGGGAGGCTCTCTGCCACGGCTCTCAGGACCCACCTAGATTGGGGGGCTCTGTTAGACACACAGGTTCCCAGGCCCACCCTCAGAGAGCCGAGTCCTTTGGTCTAGTGGGGCCCAGGCACCCACATTCTTAGATGAAGATGCCTGCTCTGCATAATAAGAAGGGAGCGTGGTCTTCTCCCGGACTCAGCTTACGCCAGGTCTGAAGCAATGCCTCCGAACGCCTTTGCTTGGATTTAAATCCTGGCCTCTTCTGAAACCCCTGGAATAACTTGGCTTATATCACATGAGAAGCCAGAATTGCTTTTTCCAAAACAATACAGTAAAATGACTGTTTTTCATAGTTACCAATTTAGAAGGTAAAACTTTGTATAAAACAGACCCCGTGTTCACATAAAATTAACCAAGTCACATGGTGCCTCATGACATTCTCACTCCTTACAAAACGATGAACCTGAAACCAGGCTCCCACAGGGCCAGACCCACAGTGTGGCCACGGGAGAACCCTCCACGGCCCCTGGGTCAGGGCAGCCTGACCCAGAGACCCTACAAATCCATGGTCACCCCGATTCTACAGTAAGAAAAGACACAGAGTGGCCGGCCTCGGTAACAAAGCAAGGAAACCGTGTGCTCTGCTGGCCGAGGCCTCCAGGCACAGACTCGGCCTTGGCGTGGGGAGGAGCCCTGGGCCCGCGGGTGCTGAGCTGGACAACATTCTCCATCTGGAACGAGGTGGGTGCTCCCAGCATGACTACAACACTCCTTCCTGTCCTGGGCAAGGGCTGCTCCCTGCCTCTCATTATTTGTTTGCCGTTTTCTCTCTTTTTCAGTTAATGATATTCGTGAGTAACTGATCATCCTTCGTGACCGTGTGGCACGGGTCACAGGCTGACCCAGAGAGAGAAGTGAGCTGGGCCCTGTGGTCTATTGACAGGGTCCCCAGCACAGACCCCCCTGGCGTCACCGCAGAGTCCATTTCTCAGGTTCCCACCTCCCTTCCCGTTACCTTTCCCCGTGCAATGCTTAACCTCAAAGGAGGAGAATGGAGGGGCCCTCTGGATCCTGAAGCAAATCCTTCTCTCAAAGACCAGCTTCTGTTTCCTCCTGCCCCTCTTTGGACTCACAGACAAACTGCTGCCTGCTGATAATCCTGCCTGCTGACTGGCCTGACCCTTGACATCTGGCCCTGGGGTCTGATGCCTCTGACATGTGCCCTGCAGGACACTGACATCCTGACCCCCTTGTCTCCGCCATTAGAGCTTCACCTACAGTTTAGGGCCCACCTAGAGGGGAAGTCCCCTAACTTCCTCCAGGAAGCTCCTATGTCTCAGGCAGGCACTGCAGGATGCCACCTGCACCCTCGCTTCCCCAGTAACACCGCCCGACCTGCTGCACAGACCCACATAGGCTGTGCCCCACACATGCATGCTGGCCGGAGGGGCGAGTTCCGGCTCATCTTGGTGAATTGTCACAGGCCCCTGGGAAGTGGTGGCCATTGATGCCCCTTGCTGAGACTGGGCACCTGCTCCTGAGCCCCGCGAAGCAGCTTCTCGAGCGGCAGCATCAGCGTGGGAGGTGGCCATGCAGGCGAGTGGACACATCTGTAAACTGACGTGAGCACATTCCAAAACGCGAGGGGCCCAACCGTCTTCTCCCACCTTCTCGTGGGTCAGCGAGAGGCTCGCTGCCCCTTCTCGCCCAGTCCCCGCTGCCACCCTTGGCTCCTTGTTTGGAGGTTCGTGTAGAAACACACACAGGGACACTGAGATGTACATGTCATGGCCCAAGAAAGCACTGCCTCTCATAGGGTCGCCCTGGCCTGTCTCCTCACCGATGTACAGTAGCTTGCTCATTGGCCGGGTGCAGGGTCAGCATTCCCACACCCACCACGGGCAGGCCAGCAAGGAAGCCCTCATTGGTTGTAGCAGTTTTGCTTGTTTGCCCCACAATTAAAGCAAAGACTAGCACATAGAGAACTCGGCAGCACATTCTCTGGTTTTCGTTTTGTTTGCTTGGAGGCGGCTTTTTCCTTCCTCTGAGAGGCAGAGAAATAGATGTAACAGTGACTCATTAAAGTCCTGTCTGCAGATCATCAAATCAGTCACTGGGTGGGATAACATTCAGTCAGATAACCGGATATTTATTCCGGAGTGATAACCCCAATCTGGCTGACTCTCTCGCTGAAGCAAATGGCTGTTTTTTTTTCTGTAATATTAATGCCATAATAACATGCTATCGCGTAAATATTAATAACACTCTGCAGACACCACCCTCAGCTAAGGAGCATTTCTGAAGAAGCCTTGCACGGTTTTCCAAACAGGTCCGCCTTTTCCAGTTTTATGCCATTTAGTACAGCACTTTCTCCTCTTCTTTAAAGCTGGAGACAATAGAAGGCCAGTTGCAAACCCCACCTGTCACAGGGGACCTGAAATGGCATTAGTGGGAGGCGAGTTATTATTTTTGCCGTGCACATAATTACATCAAACCCATGTGCCTGGTACCAGCATCTCTTAAAAGAATTAATCTGGATGCAAATGATGAAAAGGAATGTTTCCTACACAGTGAAGGGCTGCGTGTTTTTCTAAGCCTCCATGATGAGAATTCACGGAGCAGACCTCAGAGGCTGCGTGTGTTTTGTAGGTGGGATGAGATTAACCGACGTGCAGCACAGGAGGGATTAGTGCAGAGTTCCCATTGGTGCTAACTGGGCTCATGAGTAGGATTTGACAGCATGCACACATGCACCTGCACACATACACATGCACCCATGCACATGCACACTCACCGGCACACACGCATGTGCACACTTGATGAAGGCAGTCTCTGAGGGCCCACACCTTCTTCCAGAACTACCACATGCAGAGTGCTGTGATCTCACTTGCAAATTCCAATAAGAAGCGACAACTCCTAATAGGGAAGGGAACCTGTGACATGAGGCTAGCGGCAGCTGCCTACGGAGAGGTGTGGGGGACACAGCAGGTACTGTCTTTGTCACTCTCTCAGCAATCTCCAGTTGATAGCCCGCGTATCGACAAAAAACCAAGGTCAGGTTGCACGGGAACTTCCCATGCTTCCCGAAAGTTAGTGTTGGGCTACTTCTGAGCAAAAGACTCAAGTCGGCTCTCTGACCCACGAGCATAGACAGCGGGACTCCTGGCCACAGCTGCAGCTCACAGCGGGGCAACCACAGCTGGCAGGTGGCCAGCCCCAGACCCACAGCCATCCAGGGAGGGCAAGTGTCAGGAAAGCCTTCAGGGCTGTCCTGGGGGAGGGGTGCTGATCCAGGAGCAGACTCCCAGGCAAATCCTTTCATAAAGCTGTCAGGCTCGTCTAAGTTTCTGCCCCAGCTCCCTGGGACCTGGGTCAGGCAGGGACTTCTCAAAGGGCAGGCCAGTTTGGATGAAGGGCTACCTTTCGGTGTGCTGCTTTGAAGTCGCCATTTCAACCTTGTGGCCTACCAAGAGGCTCACTGCTTAGTTCTGCTTAGTTCCAATGAGCTTCCGCTGTCAGTACATGGGGAGTCTGTTCCCCCTTCAGCCGCCCTGGGTTTCGGCTCCTCTGGCTGGGCCCATGGGTCCCCTCCCGGTGCCTTTGTTTATTCTCTCACAGCCTTTGCTGCTTTGCCAGCTGTGCACGCTCCTCGCCTCCCACACACGAAGGGCTCCTGAAAACATCCTTCCTCTTCTTTCTGCAGCCCCCATGCTCTGCCCACGCTGACGCTGACGGAGGAAGCGAGCATCTACCCAGGCCCCTTATCGGACATTCTGCAGGGAAGCAGCTCAATTGTCTGGGAATTTCACAGCAGGAGGTTAACTCCTCAAACACCGCTGGGCCTCACACTCCAGCTGATACTGTTCTGCATCCGCCATCCTGGAGCTGGAGCAGGGCAGCCCACACAGTGTCCTGGTTACCCAGCCAGACTGCCCAGCCGGAAACCACAGGATTCCTCCTCACCTCTGCATCCAGCTGGCCAGGCCCTGAAGGCCCACCTGCCCCTGGCCTGCTCTGCAAATGGCAGTCCACGCGGACAGCATTGAACAGTTAAATAAGGGACGGCGGAGGGTGGGAGCCGGCTCTCTCACTGGGGAAATGGGAGGTAACGTACGCAAGAGGAGGGGCTGGAATGGCCCGTGTGATCAGGGATGAGAGCTGGAGATGCCAATAGGATCACAGGAATTAACATGGATACAGAGGTTACATGTGGAAATGTTTAACCTGCATGTACACAGATTAGTATACACACATATATTTTCTTGCGCTGTCAGCTGAGAGGGTGTAGAAGCAACAACACCCAGCGTCAATGAGCACATCTGGCGCCAGATGTTGGCTTCTAATCACATTCTTCTATGTAAAGACCCAAGGCTCCCGGAGAAACAGCTGATTCTGGAGCTGGGGCAGGAAATGTGCAAGATGAGCCTAGAACATCTTGCAGTGCCAGAAGTAAGGAAGTGAAGAGGGGGAGGGAGGGAGAGAGAGAGAGAGAGAGAGAGAGAGAGAGAGAGAGAAGAAGAAGAAGAAGAAGAAGAAGAAGAAGAAGAAGAAGAAGAAGAAGAAGAAGAAGAAGAAGAAGAAGAAGAAGAAGAAGAAGAAAGCACATGGTGGAAAGCTGGGACAATTTGAGCAACAAAAATTAATAGTATTGGATTATAGCCCAAGAATAAAATAAAATAAATATCCATGAGTCCATGTCCATATAAATAAATGGTTGAGTAAATAAACCCATAGGGAAGAAGAGACAAATTTCCCAGAAAAAAGAATTCCAAATGTGCAGAGTACTCTCCTCCTCCCCTCCTCTCCTCCTCTCCTCCTCTCCTCCTCTCCTCCTCTCCTCCTCTCCTGGAATCGAACCCTGGCCCTCCCAGACCCGGGACTGCTGCTCTAGCCCCTAAGCCAAACCAGCCAGGGCAAGGAAGCCGTTCTTTCTGACGGGATGTAAGAGCGTGGAGCCCCAGCAGGTGCAACTCAGTGGTTGAGCGTCGACCTAGGAACCAGGAAGTCACGGTTCGATTCCCAGTTGGGGCCCAGGCCCAAGTGACAGGCTCAGTCCCCAGTGTGGGGCGCGCAGGAGGCAGCTGGTGGATGATTCTGTCTTATCATGGATGTTTCGATCTCTCTATCCCTCTCCCTTCCTCTCTGAAATCAATAAAAACATAAAAATTAGCCCTAGCTGGTTTGGCTCACTGGATAGAGTTTCCACCTGTGGACTCAAAGGTCCCGGGTTCGATTCCAGCCAAGGGCATGGACCTTGGTTGCAGGCACATCCCCAGTAGGGAGTATGCAGGAGGCAGCTGATCTATGTTTCTCTCATCATCAATGTTTCTGATTCTCTATCCCTCTCCCTTCCTCTCTGAAAAAAATCAACAAAATATATTAAAAACAACAACAAAAAACTCACTGTGAACAAGGAAAGCCGAGGGATGGCTACAAGAATCCCTTAGCTCTGTTTTCTTTGGGGTTTGTTTGTTTGTGTGTGTGACCTCATAGCACAGCAGGAAAGTGGTGATTTCCAAACTCTGGTGGTGTGGCCCCACGTTCAAGTTGTTACACCCTTATCAGCAGGGAAGACGCTGGCTAACCCACCAGGCCACTCCTCCGGTTTGAAAGAGGCCCAAAGGTCCTAGCAGGTGTGGCTCAATGGATAGAGCGTCGGCCTGTGGACTGAAAGATCCTGGGTTTGATTCTGGTCCAGGGCACTAGTCTGGGGTTACAGGCTCAATCCCCAGTAGGGGGACATGCAGCAGGCAGATGATCAATGATTCTCATCATTGATATTTCTATCTCTCTCCCCCCCCTCTCCCTTCCTCTCTCTAAAAAATCTATAAAAAATATATTAAAAACAAAAAATAGGCCCAAAGAAGTAAAGTCATAGAGCACCCCTGAGGAGGCTGTGGCTCTACAGCTGCTGGCTCCTCCCACAGCCCAAGACCCCCAGTCCCACGGCCACAGTCACGCCTTGCTGGGGCCTGTGCACAGGGGTTGGGAAATTTCCCGAGCAGCTGTGTCCTCACTGTCTCTGACCTCAGACACTGGCAGGAAGCGCCCAGCCTGGCTGGCCCCCTCCCCCGTGGGGGTGCAGGGCCCCTCAGATGGATCCTAGCCCTCTAGGCTCCCACCGTTTCTGCCCTGACCCACAGGGAAGACTCGGCTACTTGGTGATACTAAAGCCTCACAGACCAGCTCTAGCCAGCTTGGCTCACTGGATAGAGTGTCGGCCTGCGGACTCAAAGGTCCCGAGTTCGATTCCGGTCAAGGGCATGGACCTTGGTTGCGGGCACATCCCCAGTAGGGGGTGTGCAGGAGGCAGCTGATCCATGTTTCTCTCTCATTGATGTTTCTAACTCTCTATCCCTCTCGCTTCCTCTCTGTAAAAAAATCAATAAAATATATTTTACAAAATATATATTTCAGCCAACAAACAAGGCCAAGGGGAGAGTTCAAGCCAATGCCTGGGGCGCTCATGTTGATGGCAGCACCCTGGATATGATGTAATGAAAATGGCACTTCACCTGTGCCATCTTCCCACCCCAAACCCACACCCCATCAAATCATGAGAAAAACATGAGACAAATCCTGATTGACGGGCAGCCTGCAAAATAGCCGACCTGCACTCCTCAACCTTTCAAGTCATCAAGAGCATAAACAAAAACAAATCAAAACAGGGAAATCTGCTTGGCCGGTATTGTGCAGTGGTTGAGCGTCAATCTATGAACCAGTAAGTCACAGTTCTATCCCAGATTGTGGGCTCAATCCCCAGTAGGGGATGTGCAGGGGGCAGCTGATCGATGATTCTCTCTCATTCATGATGTTTCTATCCCTCTCTCCTCACCCATCCTCTCTGAAATCAATAAAAAAATATTAACACACACACACACACACACACACAAATCTGAGAACAGTCACAGCCCAGAAGACCCTAAGGAGACATGGTGACTGGTTTCTGGATGGGACCCTGGGACAGAAAGAAGACATTAGCAGAACCAGTACCAGTGAATAGACCATGGACATGGGTTGAGAACCATGTACCAGCATGGGGTCATTAATGGTCGCCAGTGTGTCACACTGAGGTGAGAGTAATAGCAAGAGAGGCACGTGTTAGGCATTGAGAACTCTGTACCCCATCTTCGCAATTTTTCTGCAAACGTAACACTGCTCTAAAATAAAATTTTATTTTAAAAATTACAGTGAGCATATTAAGCTTGTGACTCACGAAAAGCATTGCTCAGGATGTGACCAGGCATCTTCCCTGCTGAAGTGACACATGCTGACCCCAGTCTGGCCTCTCGGGGTTCTCTCCAGAGCCTTTCCCACCATGTTCCCAGGAAGTTTCTCTCTTTCTACTTGGGTTTCAGGGCTGCTGGCCTGTGAGTTCTGGGCAGCCCGCCAGGCAGGACACTGGCCACATGGGGAAAGTCCATTGGGGGAAGAGGAGACAGACAGACAGACAGACAGACAAACAGACATACCAAGACCTGGATCTATTTGCATCTAATGCCAGACCCACCCTGGACTTTTTGGTTCTGAGTCAAAGCCTTGCCCATCCTCAGCTTTGAGCTGCCATTCTGTCATTTGGGTGTAACACGGATGCACATGATGTTAGCTCATCCTATTTTAGAAAGAAAAGAAATCTGGGGAACTGTGTCCTGCATCATCAAACAAATTGCATTGGGCACCTCATCGATGCAAAGCTCGTTTCTTTCTGAAGCAGCAAACTTTCCTATGCACAGTAGCTAGACACCCTTGTCTTTTCACCTCACTAATTATGTGGCTGATGCCCGCTTGTTGACAGTGTAGAGTTCCGCTGGCAGGCCTAGACCTACTCTTGCTACTGAAGAAGAAGTGGCAAATTTATGTTTAAATAGCAACAATGACAACCCATAAACCACTGTTACGGGGCACTAATGTCGTCTAAATGTGGATGGCTGGTCACCAGGGAGACCGCCTTTGCAAAGAGATAGTTCAGTGCCCACACACGAGGAGCCCAGCCCACGAGCTGGCTGGTGGTCAGCAGGACCAGCTCCGTTCCTGGAAGGTCGCACTGTGCCCCAGGTGACTCCCATTACAGCCTGGAGCTGGCCCACACCCCCGCCCAACATCTGGATGCCATTACTTGGAGCTGTCTCCGGGAGAAACCGCTGCCTGCCCTGATGTGGGAGCGGAAATTCTGTTTAGAATGTTCAACTTGCTCTAAAGGGGCCTCTTCAGCAATTCTTAAACCTACACTCCCAGAGGGAAAAAATTACAACTGCCATGGCAACAGTGATTTAGTGCTTATTACACTGGAAGCCAACCGCTGGGCTCTCACACAGTGGCTTCGGCCTGTTCATATGCTAGAAAGCAGAACAGAGGCGAGGAAGGGGAAGAGGAACGTCATGGGTAGGGCAGGCGGTGGGCGGCTACGTGCTTGACACACTTAGACCATTTAGTCCTTGCAAAGGCCCTGGTAGCCCATTTCACAGAGCAGAAAGCTGAGGCCTAGAAAGGTTAAACAACGAATCCAGAGTTGCCCAGCAAAGAAGAGCTGGATTCAGACGTGGGTTCTCGCACAGCCCACGCCCAGCTGACCAGACCCCGGGACCCACGGGCCCAGCCACTGCAATAAGCCTGACCTCCTTACTCACATGTCACCTGCATCCAAGTCAACTCAGGTCACTCCGCAGCTTGGGAACCCCCAGTGGCTTTGATCACATTGAAATGAAACCCCAGATTCTGCAAACCCAGCCCGCTCTGCTCTCTGCTGCCCTGCTGGCTCTCCTCCACCATCTCCCCGCCCCAGCACCAGCTGCCTCTGGTCTTCCCACCACTGCTCCCTCTACATGGACAGTCCTTCTTTTGAACCAGTCTCCTCCTTCAACTCATTCATGTCTCTGCTCAGATGTCACCTCCTCCATGATGCCTTCCCTGACAACCATATCTAAAGTTGTAGTTCAGAGAATCTCCTGTGCTCTTTCTTGGCTTTCTTTTCTCCTTTGTAGGTTTTATCTCTGTCTTGGCATTATACATCTTTGGTTTGTTTGTTGTCTGTCTCCCCACCAGAATACAAGTCCCAAGTGGATGTTTATTATCTGTCTCCTCACCAGAATACAAGCCCAAGTTAAGAGATTTCTGCCTAATTATTGGTAGAGCTTTTTGCAAACCTGTACTAGAGATAGCTCTCATCACATTGTGTGTATGTGCCGGGCGGGTGCAGGGGTGAGGCAATGTGCATACCTTCCTCCTTTGTCTGCCTATGAGCTTGTCAGAGAGCAAGACCCGGCTGCACATAGCTTTGCCGAGTGCTTCCCCTGACCCCTGTGCACTGAGGTTTGTTCACTTGTGTCTGAATGAGGGCTGGCCCAAAGGTGGGAAGGCCCAGTGGCTCCTGCCAGTCCACCTGCTCCATGGTTGGCCTTCATGACACCTGCTCAGAAACAGGCCATCAAAAGCTCATGTTTCTAAACTGTGGCAGATTCTTTGGTTCCCTCCATGTCCCACCTCATCTAATTTTTTAGTAGAAGCTTCTTTGGAAAGTTCCAGTCTCTTCTGGTCTAAACTGGTGAAGAAAGGTGCTTTTCCTTAGTTCAAAGTCAGGTGGCGAGTGTGGACACAGCCCAGAGGCCAGGGCTGGGGTGTCTGGACTGAATTCGGAGCCTTCCCCCAGGGACCAGAGTGGGGTGGGGGGGAACACCAGGAAGCCCAGGGATTCGGTGGAGTTCAGAGAAGCAAATCGAGAGTGAGATGAGAGAGCAGTAGGAGGAAGACGCCTGGCAGGGTGGGCTGCAGTGGGAGCCGGCTTCAGCAGTGGTGGCCCCAGCTGAGTTACAGTCATGAATGTCACAGACGACGGGGACCTTTCTGAGGGCAGGCGGCCGGGAGCTCCGGAGCCCTGCTCCCTCAAGCCACTGTCGGGACATCCAGGTGATGGCAGTGGCCCTGGAGTGTCACCCATGGCCTGTGGCTCTCGGAGCCAAAGCATTTAAACGCACAGATATCGAGAATGAAAAAACAAAGGAAAAGGATTTTTCTACTGATCTAAAAGATCTCTTTTCCACCATCTGTAATTTATAACATGTACTATGTCACACATGTTGGGGGAGGGGCACTGCGGGGGGGGGTTACTTATTTTGTGGGAAGCAACAGAGGAAATGCCCTGCCCTCTCCCCCGACGAAGACTCAGGGGCCCCTCCCCTTGACCCTCATAACCCCTTGGGGTTTGGGGCACATGGGAAGGGGAGGGGCTCTTATCAGGATGCAGGGCAGGGACCTTCCTGTGCATTTGGACGAGCAGGTGCTCGAGTAATTAATCACAGATTACGAGAGGCATGGCACAATCGAACTTTAAGTTTATGGAAGCTAAAATACAGGCAGCTCTGGCCCCTAAAACTAGCATTCGGTGTATTTCTCTCAGACTGCCAAGCCGAGTGGAGGCCGCCAAAACCAACGCACAGCACCCTCCTCTCTCAGGAGCTCGCGGTGAGGTGGGAGCCCAGGACTGAGGATACGGCTGTGTGCGAGTCCTCGGTGCTGGGCTGTGTGCGAGTCCCACTTGTGTCCTGTTGCTGGAGATGAGGCCAGCAGTTTGCAGTTGACTCCGGGGACAACTCCCACCACCCAGCCCCCGAGGCAGGAGGTCCCTTGGGCTCTAGGGGCAGCTCGGACACTGACTTAGAACCCTGGCCTGTGCCCCATGGCCACCCTGGGTGCCCCTGCCACAGGGAGGCTGAGGACAGACAGACACAGATGCCCACCACGCTCTCCCAGATCCACCCCAGAGCCCAAGCGAAAACAGAACCAGCCTGTTGAGTTGGCGTCTGGTGGGTGGCCATTTCCCCGCCAGAGAGTTGAGGGAGGAAGTGAGATGACTACAGAAATGAGGCCTCGTCCATGAGCCGCTGCTTCCTGCCAATCACAGAGTCTTCCCCGTCTCACTGGGCCCGAAGGAGCCAAACCCCACTCGCCCCACTTTGTCATATTTGGAGCCTCACTCAGTCTCAGTGCCACTGCTCCCTGCTCCCCTCGCGGCGCAGCTCTGAGAGCCAGATGAGCTCTCTGCCCTGCCCGCCTTCTGACCACAAGGAGCCGCGGGCTGGAGAGCATTGGGGTCTTTTGCAGCTAAAGAGCCTTGAGCTCCCCCCGCCCAAGCTGTCCCTCAGTCACACTCACATATGGCCCGGAGCGCCTACCAGGTGACCTCAAGGCCAGCCGAGGGCACCTGAAAGGCTTTGCGAGGGGCAAGCCCACTGTGGCCAGCGGTGGCACAGCCACAGTCAGCACCGTCTATGCAGCAGGCGGGGAAGCTGAGCTCGAGGCACGTCCCGCCTTCGTGGGAAGATACTGGAGAGTTTGGCGGGTCACTGTGTGTGGGACAGGTGAGGCCCAGCCTCAGGGGGCCCCCTTCCCAGCACACAGAGGACGGTGGCCCGGGTCCTCTCCGGCTGAGCCCCATCACTTGGCTGCATTGGCACCCGGCTACTGAGCGCAGCCCATGTGGCCTCCACATGCGCATCTCTGCGGCCACAGCATGTCCGTGTCCGGGGCTGCAGCGCTGGCCGAGTGGGCAGACAGGAAACACAGTCCTCACAGGGGCTGGATGGGGAGAGAGGCCTCTGGGGTCAGCACAGGGCAGCCCTTTCCTCTCAGAAAATCAGAAAAAGCATCTTAGCCGAGGGGGCAGGTAGCGAGTGCCTCGTTGGCTCTTAGTACCGGCTTGAATGCTAATTAAGCCAAGGTCAAACGTCCAGCACAGGCCATGAGCTTTGTGAGAGGACCAACGGCTGCTGCATCACATGAAGGCATTCACTGATGGAGTGTGACGGCCACGCTGCCGCTCCCTGACTCAGTCTCCCCACAAGGTCATCATTTAGCAGGAGGTGGGGTAGTGACAAGGCTGGGGTGAGTGCCGGAGCAATGTCTCCCGGCAGAAGCAACCGCGTTCCCCTAGCACGCCAGGGCTTACGGGTGAGCGCACATTATCCCAGGCTCCCCGCTCACCTTCAGCACCAGCAGTTTTCACCCCCATTCCATCAACGAGGAGTCTGAGGCTCAGGGAGGACAGGCAAATCGTCCCAGAGCCACGGAAGGGACCACAGAGGCCTGTGGGTCTCTGGGACCCGGAGGAGGAGCTCCCCACCCCAATGCGGGGAGCTGGGGGCTCAGGGAAGGCAGAGTCCTGAAGTAACACCTTCATGGATCACAAAGAAGGGGTGGGTCATGGTTTCTTTCTTTTTTAACTTTTCTGTATTAAATGCTATCTCCTTTCTAAGCTGACATGCAATCCAGAATGCTTACAGGAAACACGGTAGAGTTTTGATTATTGAACGATGTCAAGCCACGTTTTGCAAATACCATGAATTCCGTTTAAAAAGATCAACACATGTAATTCTTTCAACAAAAAAAGATTTTTTTAAAAAAGACATAGAAAAGATCACCGACATTGAGAAAATATTTATAAATATATGATAGCCAAAGGGTTACTAACCTTTGTATGGAAACAGCTAGTTTAAATCAAGAATAAAAAGATTTTAAAAATAGAATAAAGGACAAAGAATATGAGTTCACTGAAGAAACCCTAATGGCCACAAGCCAGGGGGTGTCTCCTCTCATTTATAGAGAAATGCAAGTTAAAACAAGACATTCCCTTTTTATTAGATAGAAACATGCAAACAGGGTTAAGTCTTATTGTGCTGACAGTGTGCTGGTAGGCACTCTGGTTTTGGGGTGGTGGGTGCGTAAGTTGGTATAACCCGGTGCCATATTATGATTTCTAATAAGAAATATGGAGTTGCTCTTCATCCCTATTTCTGGCACAGAGCTGCTAAAACCCTTGGAATCCCCTAAGTGATGATAGCAGCAAAGGCGTCTTGATTTTCACCTGAGATCCTGTTAATGAGGCGACTTTTGGAAAGCACCTGGGTTGTGGAAGCATTGGGGCAAGTTGATTAGAGGATTGGAATTTTCAGCCTCACTGCCCTGATCTATGGGGAGGGCAGAGGTGGCATCAATCACCAATCGTCAATGATTGAACCCGTCCTGTCTATGTAGTGTAGTCTCCATAAACATAAAGGAGGTTCAGAGAGCTGCCAGGCTGTGCACACGGACATTCAGAGGGCCGGACGCTCAAAGAGGGCCTTTCCCACACCTGCCCTGTGCATCCCATCTGGCTGCCAGTTCCTGAGTTTCACCCTCTGACAATGAACCAATGATCTGGTAAGGAGTGTGTTTCTCTGAGTTCCGAGAGCTTCTCACGCAGGCGGGACTTTGACTTGCTGTTATATTGTTTGAAAAGTTCACAGCTAGTAGTAATTTTGTAATTACAAGCCCATCGAGGGGAAAGAGTGTATAAATCAAACGCTGCTAAAACTGACACTACCGTGGTCATTCCTGCGCAAGTGTGTTCTCCCTTCGTGCTAAAGCTCGGGGCAGGCGGTCAAGGGCACAGGCCCTTTCTCGGACTCCTGGTGCACCTGCCTGGCCTTCCCAGAGCATCAGAGCAGGTCACAGACGTTGCTCAGTTCCCTACAGACGTACAAAAGTCTGATTCCGCCAAGAGGCCGACGGTCAGGGCTTCAGAATGGGAAGTGCTTATCTCCAACCAGTTTGTAATCGTTTTTTCATTTTAAGTTTTTCCTGAAAGTTGTGTTAAGATGACTTTATTCCTGCGTCTTCACAACTGTTTCTCCCTGGCTTTACGTTCAAGGATCTTTTTGTGGTCTTTGTCCAGCTTTCGTGATGGCCACAGTGCTGGGGGGAGCGCCCACACGAACAGCTGTGCCATTAGCCTTTTCACGCTGGCCTCGTTCAGTGTGATGACATGTTTCCTCCTGTCAGCCTGGACGATCTGACAATCTGCTGCCCTCTGGAATGTCCTCGCACAACCTGGATTTCATCATCCTCTCGGATGGGCATGGATCGAACACTGCACTTCTGTCTCAGGTGGAAAGAAGAGAGGACACCGCCTTCCTGCAGATGTGGGAAGTGCCTCTTACGGTTCTTGCTCCGGTGGGGAGTCACGGAGGGGTGGAACTCCATTTCGTCCGCTGGCGCTCTACGATGGCCGCAAACGGGAAGAGCACCAGTTTATAATTTTAATCTTCTCCCTTGCTCCAGAGTCCAGGGCGCCCCAATCCCCTTTAACAAGGCCTGCTCTGGGCCTTGTATGTAATGGACACCAGCGTGTTTTCCTTGACTGACAAATTCATGTTGTCCCTGACTCAGAAGAGTTGGTGTAGGAAGCAGTTGGATTCTTTTCAGAATAGTCATTTTTTAAAATGCCAGTTAGACCCAAGAGAGAACAGGAGGAGGGTGCCTTCGGGGCTGAGTCAGCAGCAGCCTGCTGACCCGCTTCCCCGGCCCAGGGCACCCCTGGGAGCAGGTTTGGGAGCTGCTGGAAGATGCCCGGCCTGGCCAGGCCCCGCTACAGGCAGACGCCTCCTTCCACGGTGGGATTCACCCTCCAGCCTCTTCCTCGGTGCTCTTACCTCCTTCCCTGTGTCTGCATCCTTGGTGGTGCTGCCGCTCTGCAGGGACATGGCAGACCCTTCTCTTCCTCCTCATCACGGCTTTGCTCCTTCTTGCCGAGGATGACAAGCTGGAGTGGGACCGGAGGACCGAAGCCCAGCTGCCCGCGCATGGTCTCGGCCCAGTGCTCTGATCGTCAGTGTGGCTCTCATCACGCCTCACTCTGACATTCTCCTTCGGTGCAGGCTTTACGAGAATCAGCTCCTGTGCAGGTACGAGCCCGTGTGCAGGTAGGATGGTACCACAAGAAACTGCAGCCCATAGGGGGGTAGGAGAGGAGGCTGGACCCAGTGCTGCTTCGCAGGAGCCTCCTGTCTTTGCAGCTCCAGGAGCTCCTGCACCTACACCCCGTCCCTGTGAGACTCAGGTGGGCGGGATCTCACACCCAGTCCCCAGGGTCCCAGTGCCCCTCCCTGGAGCTCCCCCAGGGCTGGCTCACACCCCTCCCCAACATCTCCAGGATTCTGCAGGCAGAGTCATCAGGTCCACAGAGACCCTCAGGCCTCCTGCTCCCCAGGCTCCTCTTCCCACCCCTGGCCCAGGGCAGATGCCGGCTGTTCATTCATTTACTCATTTTTATCTCTATTCTGGGACTTTACATGGGCTGTACTCCTGGTGGACAAGCCAGGATCGGAATGCAAGTCAAAGACACAGGGGCATCCTCTGGCTAATGTCATGGGCACCAAAGGGCTGGCTCCTGGAACCTGACCTCCGGGCCATGCAGGGTGAAGGAGCATAAATTTAGGCAGAACCATATTCTGTGAAAGGGAAGGAGAGCAAAAAGCAGGACAGCATCAACCCTAACGAATGAGTAGAAATGAAAGACTCAAACAGTCTCCAAACTGGATGTGAAATCCCACCACTTTCCCGCTGTAGTCCTTCCGCCTCCAGTGCATTCTCGGCCCAGAGCGGGACGCCCTGTCAGAGCATGAGTAGGCCACTCTGCCCCTGCATCTGATGGCGGCCAGGGGTGGGGGGACGGGGGGGTTGGAGGGGAGGGGGCTGGTAGAGCTAAGTCCCTTTCATGGCCCCCCTTGGGGCCTGCCACTCTGTCACCTCTCTGACCTCACACCCCAACACAGTCCCTCCACTTCTCCCTCCTCCCCTCCAGCCACACTAGCCTCGTGCATGAGGGACCTTGGCATGAGGCTGTGCCCTTTGCTAGAAGGTTCTTTCCTCCCACCTACACCTCTCCTTGCTCCCCACACTCCACATTCTGTAGCCCCTTCTCTGCAGGATGCTTCTCCTTTGCATGAATTACTATCCAACCGGCTACGTGTCATATTAACTTAGCCCAGCTGTCCATCTCCCAGGCCACGCTGGCTCCTCCAGGCCGGGGGTTTGGTTTCTGTGTCCTTGCCCAATGAGTGCCCCGCACCAGCACATGGTAAGGACAGTGTGGTGGCTGCAAGAGTCACTGCCGTTCTGTCGGGGTCGGGTCAGGGCCAGGACTGCTATGTCCTTGATTGACTATCCATATAACCGTCTAATCAGTCAGAGACTTAGGGGAGCAATTACCGTTCTGAGTACAGAATCAGCCAGGCGGTGTGAGAGGCCTGTCCCGCGGGTGCCACGAGCACAGTCACGGACCAGCACCCCGGTCAGCGGGCAGCAAGCTCTGCAGCACCACCCGCTCAAAGGAGGTGACTTAAGAGGGCTTGGTCAGATGACAAAAACACATGGTGAATAAATAGGCAAAAAGCTCGTGAATGAGCCATCTGTCTGGCGGTGAGATTTCCACGCTGTGCAGCACACCAGCCCCACAAATGAGTGGCTAGATTCGCCCCAATAGCACCAGAACATTCAACAACAGAGCTCAGCGTCATCACAGTCATCTTCCCAGGGTTTAGGGGACACATTATCACAATTGTGAGTCAAGTGGCTAACTGTAGTCACCCCGCATACACACACACACTTCAAAGGCCTCCTGGCTGCCCCCTCTCACTTGTAAAGCAAGTCCCATGATGCCCGGCTCCGACCGGTCCCCTCCCTGCACTGGAGTTGAGGGCAAGGCCCTTGTCATTCTTTGAGACTCTCACAGAGTGACATGTCCTGGACTGTCTGTCCAAAGGCCGAGGAAGACAGTTCACCCAAAGTTGATGACCCCGCCTTCCCCAGGGCCCCGGCCGGGCCAATGCTGCAGGCGGCCCTGGACCAGAAGTCTCCCGGGCACTGTGCACAGCTGGGGCCGGGTGGCAGGGGAGGGCAAGGCAGTGACCGTGGCTGTGGTCAGCCTGGCTTGGCCGGCCTGGAGGGAGAGGCCCTGTGTGCACCCGGCACACTCAGTCAGCAAAGCCCAGACATTCAGCAGATAGAGGCAGGGGCTTTGGACTCACTCAGAAGGAAACAGTAAGTGCACTCACTCTCCAGCTGGGTGGGCACCCCCTTCCCAAAGCCACGGGCACTGAGACCACCTGGCCCCGCCAGCCACTCATGCCCACTGGGAGAGCCTCGAGAACTGGGGAGCCCCAGAGGCAGTCGCATGTGATCCGCGGGTCACATCTGCCTGAAGCCCTTCCTTTCCCCTCCTGCTTGCTCCACACTCCCTGGGACAGTTAGTGGGCGTGGGGGCGGCGGTGGGGGTGGGGCAGAAAAAGGCTTAAACCAGCAAATAGCGGGCAGCTGATGGCCGGCGGCTGGGTAACCCTTGCTTTGGCTACAACTAAGGACAGAAATAAAATTACCATTTCAGCTCCAGGGGCAGGTAGAAGAGGCGGTCACCCCCAAGAACGTACAGAAAATTTAGGGGGAGGATGTGCGTGAATGAGAAGTATCTTTGTCACTTCCTGTTCAAACGGAATGAACAGGGAAAGGGGAGCCTGGGGACAGTTCCCGGGCGGTAAGTGGTGCTCGGGTTTGGGTCGTGACCACAAGTAGCGTAGGGCCCTGTGCCAGCCAGGTGCTGGCTGAGGATTGCCCGTCCGCCTGGGGAGGTCGCTGTGTGCAACTGTCCGCCTGGGGAGGTGGGCAGCCCTGCAGCCAGAGGGGGTCGCTAGCTACGGGCGCTGGTCCAGAGGGCACATGGAGCTAGGCTGCCCGTTTGGCCCTGTCCCCGAGGCGGCTGGAGTCCAGCGGAAAAGGAGAGAGTGCCTTAATGTGGGGAGGAAGGAGAGGGAGCGCACACAAGGGAGAGGGAGAGGGAGAAAGGGAAAGGAGGGAGGAGGCGTGGGGAGAGGAGGGGGAAGGGGAGGAGAGGGAAGGAGGCGGAGGGGGAGGGAGAGGAGGAAGATGGGGGAGGGAGGAGGAGAGCGGCGGGCGGAGGCAGGAGGAGGCGGCGGCCGAGGGGCGGAGCGCGAGGCGGCGGCGGAGGCGGCGGCGGAGCGGGGTGCGCGGCCGCGCTCTGGTTGGCTGGTCTCGGTCCTCGCCGCCGCCCCCTCCTCCCGCCCGCTGCCCGCCCTCCCCGCGGCGCTGGCGTCGAGAAAGTACAGTAAAAAGTCCAAGTGCAGCCGCGGGCGCAAGATGGGCTCCGGCTCCTCCAGCTACCGGCCCAAGGCCATCTACTTGGACATCGATGGGCGCATTCAGAAGGTATGCGCCTCCCCACGCGGCCGCGGGGCACCTCCCGGCACGCGACCCCACGGCGGCCCCTGCGCGGGTGACAGCCCCGGGGTCGCGGCGCCTGCGGCGGGTGGGGGACCTTCGTCCGTGCGTCCGAGCGTCCGTGCGTCCGAGCGTCCAGGAGTCCGGGCTGTAGTCTCCGACAAGTTTGGCGGGGGCGGCAGGGCCCTTCGGTCAGGTTTCCCCCGCGAACTGGATCCCCGTGGGAGGGGACGACCCGTGGTATTTTTTCCATTTCGTGGGTGGAGGTTTGTGTGTAACAAAGCTGCTCGGGCTCAGTTTGTGCGTTCTGAGCGGCTGGACAGTCACCCGCTTCATTTCTGGAGCAACAGCCCCAGACCCGGCGGGGCGGAGCGGTCCCGTGCACCGAGGGTGCCCGTGCGAGCCGCTAGCAAGGCTTCCTGGCGGGTGGGAGCAGGTGGGGTGGGGGGCGGGGGGCGAGGAAGCAGGGGCTGCTCCAGCCTCTTGTCTGTGTCCCTGTCCCCGTTTCGCTCAGGGGGTCAGCTGTGACAGCAGAGGGGGTGGCAGGGGCTGCCCCGTCTCCTGGGCCTGCAGAGAGACCAGGTGTGCTGCCCAGCTGCCCTCCTGGGGAGAGGCAGCCCTCCAGACGTGCAGCGTCCCCAACCAACCGAGTCCTGGAGGAGGGGCATCCAGAGCAGACCCTTCGCGGCAGCCCCTCCTCTTCGGAGCCCCTGGCAGGGGTCCAGAGCGCCCTGGCCCCTGCTTGTGATTGGCAGAGAGGAACAATGAGTGAGCTGCTTGGCCCCACCTAGATCCCGCCTCCCCCCCAGGGAAATGCCCTGCTGAGGCCATCTTCCCAAACCTCAGGGGCACATGGTCTCACCTTGCCCTTCTCCAGGAGCACCCACCAGGAAACCAAGGAGGGACGCCCAGCCGGGCAGAGTAGGCGCCTGCCAGGGCTCAGGGCTCAGGGCTCTGGTTCCCAGATGCACCTCCACCAGCTAATAGACTTGCCAACAAGCCACCTCCCTCTCTCCCTCCCCAGCCTGATCCCTGTGAACTGAGAAGTGCAGGCGCCCTCCCCCCCACCCCAGCCCACTCTAACACAAGCAGGCCACCCAGGCGGGACCCATCTTCAGGGCAGGTGGTCACAAGCAGACACGGACCAGACCCAAGTGCCCAGGGACTGCAGAGGAGTTTGTAAGAGCCTCCCCAAAGGAAGAAATGGCCCTCCACCGAATAGCCCCCCTGCTCCGGTGTGCACGCGCGTCCACATACAACATGCACGTGAAAACATGGGTGCACACGTACACACATAGACACACCTGCCACTTGCAAACATATACAAAAGCACATGCATACACACATATGCACACAGGCAAACGTGCACACACAGATACAAGCGCACACTTTTTCCGCCCCACCAAATAGAAGGTATCAAACATCAGCGTTTTTTATCTTTCGAAAGAGGTGAGATGAGACGCCGCCACCAGGTCAGAAGTGACAGCTGATTCCCAAGAACTTCCTCAAAAGCTTCCTGAGAAGCCTGAGGAGGTGGGTGTGAGTGGAAGAGGTTGCGGAGGTCAGGAGGCAAGCACCTGGCCCGGCAGACTGCTCCTCTCTGACAGTGGGGAGGGTGGTTTCCACAGGTGGCACACCCACGGTGGGGGTGACCTCCAGGAAAGCAGCGCTGTGGGCAGCCCGGGGAGACCTGGGGCACCTGCACTCAGGCGGGAGGCCTTGGCCTTGGGAGAGGCTAGAGCTGATGTGTGCTGGCGCCATCACTTCTGTGATCTGGAGCAAGTCCCCAGGCTGCGCTGAGCCGGCCAGCCGCCTGTGAAGTGGGGCAGCATCTGCTTTATAGACGGTCAGAAGTAAACAAACTGGTGTAAACAGCCGGGACGCGGTCTGAACATGATGGCGCGGTGCACGCTCTCTGCCCAGTAAATGTCCTTTAGCTGACACAGTGAGGGGGGCCGTGCTCTTTAAACCTCTGCCATCCCTGCAATGCCTGTGACTCATTCTTGACCTTGCGCCATGGCCTCCCCCTTGCCGTTGTCACTGTTGGAGACTCACTCGGGGCTGGACTTGTAGCCTGGTTGAGAGCCGAGCCACTTGGGGTTTCCAGGCATGTGCTGGACACTGGTCACCTTTCACCTCCCCTTGAACTCCACGCCAGCAGCTCTGTCCAGATTTCAAATGTCTCTCTCGGCTCAGGGCTCTTTCTGCAACACTCAGAAGGCTGAGTTTTCTTCAAGTCCCAAACACTGGATTAATTCTGAAGTTCTCCGTATGCTGTCGGGTTCTGTGTCCCTTTTTATCCATCCCGTCCTGGATGTGAAAGGTCATGGACACAGACCTCATGTGACTCCAAGGAGAGGATGTGGAGGGAGGAGAGAAGGCATGTGTGACGTTGTCTCTTATATGTTTTGTTGCCCTGTCTGGTCATCTGTCTTTTGCCTCCTGCATTCCTTCTCTTATCTTGCCCTGCACGATCCCACTGCTGGCCATTCCCTGCTCTCCGCAGCAGTGGCTCCCGAGGGTGTTGTCTGCTCCAGCAAAGCTTCGGGTGGATGGCCACAGTGTCTGAGGAGAGTCTGGTGCTCAGCATCTCCACTTCCACACCGTGGCCCCGGTTAGTCACTAACCTCCATGCCACTGTTTCCTGATGTCACGTGGGTGTACGGTAGTGCTGTGTGTTGGAAGAACCAAACAGGGCAAGGCCAGTCACTTTGTCAATTAACCAGATGGGTTTACTGTGCAGCTACTACATGCCGAGCGCTGGGGTCCAGGGTGAATGTGCCATTCATGACACTCAGTCCCACGGAGCAATGGCTCCCTCTGTCCTGGGCCAAGCATTGGACAGGGCACCCTGTGACAGACAGAAGGACACAGCAGGACCCTGCTGGCGGGAAGGGCTATGGTGCCAGTCGCGTGTGGGCTTGATGAGTAGAGTTTCTTCCTCTGAAAGGACCAGCTTTGTGGGGAAGGGGTGCTTTTCGGACCCAGCAACCTTAGGAAGACCCAGGAACTGCTGACTATCAGGGGTGCAGCCTCACGCAGCCAGCAGCACCTCCACATGCTCGTGCTGTCCCCATCGCATGCTCGTCCACTTGCCATGCTCGTCACCCGGCACCGGGTGAAGGAGGCGCGATTGGGGCCGTGTCCCCACATCTGCAGAGCAGGGACCCCTGCCCCCAGGACTTCCCTCAGGGAGCAGATGCCCCTTATCTTTGTCCAGAGGGTTTGCTTGTATCTCCCCTCAGCTTCCGCTGGCCTGGGGCCCTGCCTTGGCACCTGCTTCTTCCTCCCTCCCGGGTGCTTCCTCCCTCCCGGGTGCAGAGAAAGGTGTGCTCCCTGGGCTGCACAGGGCGTGACGAGACGATGCCCTCGGCATGGGCAGCCTGAGGGGCTCCTGCCTGTGGCTTTCCAGGTGTGGGTTTGCTGACCTTCCGGATGGGGCGCGTGGGTCCCACCAAGGGCCATGGGCTTGGGTTTGGGTGAGAACATTCTCTGGGCAGGACTGGGGGTCCCGGGGCTCTTGGGCCTATAGAAGGGGATCGTTCCATGTGCACTGCCCGGGCCTAGCAGCGCCCTGGGGACAGTCCCCCCATCACGCTCTCGGTGGGCCCACGCCCAGCCACTCTGCTGCCGTGTCCTTGTCCCCGCTTTTGTCTGCAGCTGGCACGCAGGTCTTCGTGAGCAAACAGCCACTTGCAAAGTTGTTTCTACTCTAAAACAGGAACCAAGTGAGAAAAACTGAAAGGGAAGAGCAGAGCTCAAACATTGTTAAAATGTCAGCAGAAGACAGTTTCTAGTTCATAACAACCCGCTCACCCCCCAACCCACCCACACACCCCCACACCTGTGACTGCCGTCGCTTCCGGCTGGAGCCAAGCACCCTGTGTGTCAGCCTGTGGGGCCTTCTCACAGTGCCTGTCTTTCACCCAGCCCGGACCTCTCGCCCCTTGGGACCCTCCATCACGCTGCCTGGATTCCCCAGAAGCCAGCCTCCGTGGGCCTGCAGGGCCATGACCCACCATCTTCCCAGGAGTTCTGCTTCTCTCCTGTGGCTGCAGCCCGCCTGCCTCACGTGGTGCCCAGGCCTCTGCACGCCCTGCTAGTGGTCTCAGGGTCTGGCCCAAGGAATTCTGCTTCCTACTGCCCGTCCCTCCCTGTGCCCCTCTGGGCCCTGCCCGCACCAGGCTCCTCTACCTTTGTCTCTTGCCTTGGGCACAAACACGGCTGGCCCGTCTTCAGAGCCATCCCGTCTTCCACTGGTCAAAGGGCACACCTGACCCAAGTCTTGTCCAGTGTGCTCACACGGTGGGACCTAGAGTCCCTCTCCAGGCCCCTTCCGCTGCTGGAATGTGCCTGTTCTGGCGCCTGGCGCAGCCCAGTGGAAATTTCCTTTCACTTTAACACCTGCGCTCCTGCTCGGCCCACCACTCAGGGCACCCTTTTCCCGGGAGCTGGCAGGATCCTTGCTCGTTTGCACAGAGCCAGGCAGACCCAGCAGAGTTCTCAGGGCTTCTGAGCACCTGTCTGCTCACCTCCTTGCCAGGTAGACTCCCCTTGGCCTTTGTCAGCAAAGCCCATTATCTTCCTTTGGATGCTTATAGCTCACTACTAAGATCTTTAAGAAGATATTGAAATGGTAACACAAGCTGATTGCAACCAAGGGGGGTTACAGAACGGGGTGATCCCACTCCCGTTTGGATTTCAAGTGCAAAAGAGAAGTGGGGCCATTTTTTTTATTAAATATATTTTATTGATTTTTTACAGAGAGGAAAGGAGAGGGATAGAGAGTCAGAAACATCGATGAGAGAGAAACATTCTGCTGCCTCCTGCACACTCCCCACTGGGGATGTGCCCGCAACCAAGGTACGTGCCCTTGACTAGAATCGAACCTGGGACCCTTCAGTCCGCAGGCCGACGCTCTATCCACTGAGCCAAACCAGTCAGGGCGAGAAGTGGGGCCATTTTGATGCCCAGCCCGACCCCAGCTTCCGATGACCCCTCTGTCTCCAGCTGCATCGGAGCTGGGCTGTGAAAACTAACAATGAGTGTCCTGATTTTCCGTCTCTTTTTCAACAAGTACATCAGCCATTGAAGTAATTGGCCCGGCTGCCCGTGATGCCACAGCGGCGCTGTCCGTAAAGAACTTTTGGAAAACGGTCTTCAGAGTCCAGCCCAGGACGCTGAGCCATCAGGGAGCGGCTGCCTCCCTCCTCCCTCCTCCCTCCTCCCTCCCACATGCCAGGGTCTGAAGGCTGGTTAAACCAGACACGTCCAACACCTGGGGGCCAGGAAGGGGATGGCTGGAGGCTTGAACCCCACTAATGCCACCAGGGTTGACAGATAATGACATGGGGGCCTACCTCTCGGACTGAATGCAGCAAGAGGGGCCGGGGCTGCTCTTGTCCGTCACACAGAGGGTGGAGGCCGTGGTGGCAGGACAGACGGCCCAGACTGCCCAGCTCTGCCGCTTGCCAGCTGGGAAGTCACTTTGCCCTCAGGGAAGTGGGTGCAGTGGTGGTGCCTCCCATGGGGTGGCTGAAGATGGCACTAAGTAATACCCATAAAGTGCTGGGCACTGGGGAGGCTCAGTACACCTGTCCCGTCTTCAGGCCTGGACACAGTAGGGCCCCTCCCCAACCCCGGCCCTTCCTCTCCCCTGTACCTGCCACTAGGAGCCTCTGGAAGAAGCCAGGCAGGCGCTATCTTGTCATTTACTTTGTGCCTCTGTGAGGCCGCTGTGAATCTGCACCACAAAGAGGGAGGCAGTGCCAAGGACCCCACGACCCCGGTCCCACTACCCCAGGCACCTTTGTCTCCAGCTTGGCAGAGGCCTACTCCTATGGGAAACGGGGTACTTCATACCCTAAGCTGAGGAGCCTCACCAGAGCCATTAGGGCAGAGGGGCTGCCTGGCCTCAGAAGCCTGCAGCACACACTCTGGTGTCAGGGAAGGAGAGCAAGGGCAGAGGGAGGGCAGGCAGACCACTCATGTGAGCAGCATGCAAATGAGACACAAAGCAGGGGCGCCCAGGAGGCTGGCCTCAGAGCCAGACCAGCAGGGGGCAGCAGGGGCTGGCCAACATGTTTCCTTGGGTCACTGCAGGTTGGGTTCCTGCACCCCTGTTCTGGGTTTGCCGCCTGGGGGGTGTAGCTAGCATACCCTCCTCCCTGCCATCTCTCCCACCACAATCTGAACCTTCTCCTTTCGGTCACCAGCTCCCCCACTGTGAATGGCTCAGCAGGCAGCGTGCCCGGGGGCTGGGAGGTCTTTGGCAGTGAAGGCCAAGAGGACAGAGGGACCTCAAGTGTTCATGTTGCCAGGACAGCAGCAGCCCACCAGCTGGTCCTGCCCCAGGAAGGAATTCCTCTGGGTCCCCATCAGCCAGGAAGGCAGTGCTGTGAGAGCTGTCCCCCTGGAGGTGTTTCTGGGGACAGACACCGTTAAGGGCATCGCTCCTGGTCCTCAGAGCACAAGCTCCAGCCGAGGGTGGCATGCAGCCAGTGCAGTTTGCAGGTCAGTGGCTCAGTCGAAAGGGGTTCCCGGCCTCTTGCTCAGCTCACCCAGCTGTGTCCTCCTGTCCCTGTCGCAGAGGATCTGCATTCCCAAGGTTCTGAATCTTTTTGAGAGAAAAACTATTCTGATGTAGTGCAGACCTGAAGGTCGCCTGCAGGAGCATGGAAGTGCACGCATCTCCTGGGCGCCTGGGCTTGCGGTCCTGCGGTGCGTCAGCTGCTTTGGAGATGGCTTCAAACGTTTCACATTCAAAACACGCCTGAGTTCACGGTGTGGAGTATGGGCCTCGGCCCCTTCACACCCCGCCCCCCTCATGTAGTTACCACGCAGTCCCAAAGCTGATCGCCTGACCTGAGCATTTGCCCAGAACGGAAACTCACGGCCCCCCTGAAAACTTGGTCTGGACACAAGTAAAGAAGAGACAGACCTTGTATTCAATGGGCTTTAGATCCCCTAACTTTTTTTTCATTTTCAAAAATTGTAAAAATGACACATAACATAACACTGAACTGTGTCTGATGCACAGTTCAGTGGCATTGAGCCCATTCACATAGTCCGTCTCCAGAACTCCCCACCTTCCCAGTCTGAAACTGTGTCCCCCTTAAACACTAGCACCCACCTCTGCCCAGCCCTGGCACCCACCGTCTACTTTCTGTCTCTGTGACTTTGACTGCTCTAGAACGTCATGTAAGTGGAATCACGCAGTATTTATTCTTTTGTGAGTGGCTTATTTCTCTTTGCATGTCCTCAAGGTTCCTCCGTGTTGGGGTATGTATCGGAACATCCTTCCATTTTAAGTCTGAATCATATCCCATTGCATGTATATATACATTTTGTTTATCCATTCATCCATCATGAATCTGCCTGATTTTTTTAAAAAAATACTTTTATTGATTTTTAGAGAGAGAGGAAGGGAGAGAGAGAAATATCAGTGTGATCGCGAGACGTTAATCGGCTGCCTCCTACATGCCCCCAACAGGGGATCGAGCCCCAAACCTGGGCACAATGCCCTGACCCAGAATCAAACCGGCAACCTTTCAGGGATGACACCCAACCAACTGCACCACACCAGCCAGGGTCTGCCTGATAGTTCTTAAATCTCAGTCCTTTCCACGCTTACTTCCTTGATTTGCAAACCTAGGCCATTGCAATGGAGTATTACTGTGCCTGATGAAAAATTCTGTGTCCCCTGAACCCCTCCCCATTCCCTGGCCATAGCTGTCCTCTAGGGGGCTTATGCGTGCTGTGCTCTGTGTTTGTTTCAGGTGAGGAGAGCAGTGAGCAGATGCTTTTCATATTCAGTTGCCCTCAGTCCATTTCCCAGCAGCGTGGTGTCATGGCCGAGAGCACGGATTCTGGGGCAAGCTTGTCTGCGATGGAACCCGGGAGTGTGTGTGCAGGTTGCTTACGTACCTCGGTGTCTCCATCTGTGAAGTGGGTTGTTATAATGAAAGGCATGAATGCACATCAAGCCTAAAACGGGCCGGCACACAATGAGTGCGCATCAAGTCGTGGTTGCTGTTATTTGCTTATTATTTATTTTTATGTCATGGACTCAAGGCAGCCGAATCTCCATGTCTGGTCTGGGAACCTCGCCTAGACCCCCACCCCCAGCCTCATGCTCCCAGGTTGGCGGGTAGACTGTGGGCTTCAGCAGAGGTTCCAGCACAGGACACGGGTCCAGGCACGCTCCGTGAACAAAGAGCCAGCCCGCCCGGGGGTGCTTCCAGCTCAGCGACACCATGTGACTGCGTTTCCCAGGCTAACCCCACATCCGTCCCTCCCCATCCTTCCCACCAAAGAGAGGACCAGGAATGCCTTTTATTTCTCCTCCGAGCTTTCAGAGTGCAGCTCCATCAGGGCTGCAATGAGGAGGGAGGACAGGAGGCAGGGAAGCAGCGAGGGAGGGTGGCCACTCAGCACAGGCACGGTTCCAAGCTTCAGGTCATTGGCTCCTCGGGAGGGGGTGGTGGTGATGCCTGCAGCCCTTGATAATTTGACGGGTGAAGTCAGCCCTGCCACTAGAACAGACTGTTTGGAGAGTGCCTGGCTGGTCGCTGTCCATCACAGCCCGGAGCACTCTGCTGGCTTTGTCACTTGGTCGCTGGCTGTACCTCCCCCTCAACCCCCCTTGTGCAGCCTGGGAGAGCTACTCAGCCCTGGCGGGTGCAAGGGGGCTTTGGGGAAACAAAGTCTGAGCCCACCGTAGAGTGGCTGGAGTTGGCGAGATTCATCACAGTCAAGCTCTCCTCGGTTTAGCCCAGGACACGGGTATCAGGAAAACTGCCACCCTTCTCCTCCCGTCACCATGGAATGGAGGGTGTAGCAACCTGGGTGCCATCTCTCCAGGTGGGATCCATTCCTCCTGGGGCCAGTCGCACACAGCGCTGATGTATTTTGTAAGCAGAGCAGTGTTTCAGGCTGTCTTCATCCTCACCCCGTCTGCCTTTAGGATTAAAAAGAAAAAACTTTTAGAGCCTTACAGA
The DNA here is from genome assembly GCA_004026665.1 of Murina feae. NCBI lineage: Eukaryota > Metazoa > Chordata > Mammalia > Chiroptera > Vespertilionidae > Murina > Murina feae. Next base: position 31,836 of record PVJC01011152.1, read on the forward strand.
TAACCAAAGAGGCGGCAGCAGCCTTGGACATTATCACTGGGGAGATCACAGCAATCTCACCGCCTGGCATTTACATTTGAGAGGACAGCTCCCCGGGAGGGAGCATCCTTGCTGGTGACTGACCGTGACTGGCAGCAGAAGCAGCTGGGTGAGGCTGGAGACTCTCTGTTGCGAGTCTGTTGCACGTCTGTTGATCCTACCATTTCCAAAGTGCTTTGGGGAACAGCCGCCAAAATGTTTTCGCTCAGGGTCGTGATCCACGCAGGGAAAAGCTACAATATGAGTGGTGGTTAGAGGTTTGGAATGAATGGTCAGATGTACCCTGGAATCTCTCAGTGAAGCATCTAATGCAAGCCTGGACTCTCGCTGCCACACTAATAACAATATCCAAGGCTTAGGACACATAAGCTGGGAAATGGGACACCAGAGGTGGCCGGAGACTGTGGCCATTTGGAGTCCTTAGACTTAAGCCGCCCCCCTCAGCCACCGGAATGTGCAGCTGAGGTCCCCACACGTGTTGGAGTCCCATTTCCCGTGTGGCGTTTTGAAGGCTGAGCCCCAGACAGCAGAGATGGGAGGTGGCATCCGTGCCCTCCTGGCAAGGACAGCCTGGAATATTCCAAGAAGCGAGGGTCAGGAGAGGACTCCCGCAGCCACATGACAGACGGGGAAGTGGCAGAGCGGTGGGTTTGCTTTGCAGATATTCCTGAGACAGTGTGGGACACAGCGAAGGCGGGACACTGCAAAGGTGACCGAGGTAGGCCACGGCCTCGCATGGATGGCGAGGAACTGGCAGACGGGTGGGGCAGGCAGAGGGCTTTTCTCAGAGTCAGACCTGCCTCTCCCAGGCGCCGAAAGCGTTCACCCTTATAATCGTCACCTATTCTAAGGGTCTCCCATGAATGAGCCTGGATGGTGTGGGCTGAGGGGGCCGGTGACACAGGCTGATGTTCTGAGCTACGGACACGTCAAGGCCTCCGCATACACCCGGCCACCATAGCATATCGCTGGGAACATGACAAGAGCACCAAGTTCTGCGCCCCATTTCCCCCACCCAGCATCTCCCTTCCAGGCCTCTCCCAAAAGCCCAGGCCTATCCAGGGACTGGGGAACTCCCATTTCCTGGTGTTGGTGCTAGAGTAGCCAGGGCCACTGCGGGATGCCAGCGCCTGCAAGGCTCCAGGTCCTGCTGGGACTTCTGATCCAGCCTCAGCCTCTGCAATGGGCCCACTATGCACCCTCGGTGATAGATCAGGCCGCTCTGAGAAGACAGCCTGGGCCCCTCATGCCGCCTCCAGCCCCCACCTGCCTCTGTGAAGGGCCAGGCTTGGCCTCTGGGAGGAGGAGCCAGGGGTTAACAGTTTTCAGCCAATGGCTGTGACCTCAAGGCATCAAACTTAACAGCGAGCCCGAGAGCGAGTCTGTGGTTCTGTGCAGAAGGTGGCACGGGCAGCAGTGAGCGACAGGCTGTGTGGCACAGCTGTGCGCAGTGTGGGTATGGCACCTGTGCGATGTTGGTTTTGGGGTGGCCCGGAGGACACTGACGGGACATCAGGAACGCCCAGTGGCCTTGAGCAGAAACCCGAGCTCCGGGGTGCCTGCCGCAGAGGCCCACAGGGCTGCCGCCCGGCTGGTACAGACCAGCCTCCGCCTGCACGGGAAGCAGGACGGGTGCGGAGTGACTCCAGCCACCACCACAGCAGGCCGGGTGCCACACTGGACCAGCTCGAGGGCCCGACACACACGTCCCGAGACATTTCTTTTCTGGCAGGAAAACCGTGCTCAGTTTTTCTAATGAAACTTCAAGCAACGAAAAGGAGAGGAGGAGGCAAGGGAGAGAGGAGGGAAGCCTTCTCCGCATTGCGGACGGGAGCTCTTTGGGCTCCTCTGGTCCACGTGGCCGTCCTCTGCTGCCTCCGATTGCGTACACTCGGCCACTGTTGTCAGGGTGTGAGGGCCTCGGGGTCCATCTCGATGATGCTGGTGGCCAGGACAGCCAAGCTCTCTGGGCCTCAGTTGGGTTTTAGGTCCTGGTGTCACATGGTTCCTTCTCCAGCTCTTCTCCCTGTTCTCATGCCTGGCAGTTCTCACATCCTGCTTGAGACAGGGCTGCAGGAGATCCTTGTTGGGAAAAGGCTCCCCAAGGATGGTCCCTCGGGGCGGGCTGTGGCCCCAGATCCTCCCCCACATCTCCTCCTCTTCCTTTGCCCACCTCGGGGATGCCAAGGAACCCTGACCCCAGGGCAGGTCGCATGGACCACGCTGGAGTCCTGATACAAGAGGAGAAGTGGGCAGAGCAGGGTGAGGGCTCCATGAGGGGAAATATAAGGGTTGTGCATCCACAGCTGCCTCTTCCTTGAATCTGAGCTCAAGAAGTAAAGCAAATTGAAACCAGAGAGACACCCTCCAACTGTCCCCCCCATAACACAGTCCTCTGAGCTCCAGCTCAGCGCACTTCTTCTCTCAGCTCCCCGATTTCTGCATTTTCAGTCCCCTGTGATCCATTATTTATGACAGTGGAGACTGGCCTCAAGACACCAGACATGAAAAAAATAACAAACAAAGCAACCCAGAGAGATGACAGGAGCAGTGATCGGATCAGCCATGACAAATGGGTTCAGTGCACAGCAGGCCTGAGACCACTGCCGACGCGGGTGTGGGGAATGGTGAGCCAGAGCTGGAGGGGGTGCATACAGCCTGGCAGTTGCATCCTGCGGAAGGACATCCTCAACCAGGACAGGGACTCCCCACAAGCTCCCAGACTGTCCCCTCCAGCCTCCTCACCTCCCGGCTCCCACCCAGGCCCACATCAGCTCTTATGGGTGGTGGTGGGGAGGGGCGGGCCTTGGACCTGATACTCGGCTTTCAGTGTCTCCTCTCTCTAATCCATCTTCCCCTGATCCCTCCTGAAGTTTGGTCCTGATCACACACACACACACACGCTATGCCCCACGCAGCTCAAAGGGCTCATTGCCTGCGCAAAAAACCCCACCATCTGTCTCTCTGTGTGTTGTCAGCTCCTTCTCCACCTCCCTGGCGATGGGTGACTTCATTGAGGCCCCACCTGGATAATCTGGGATCATCTCATCTCAAGAGCCTGTATCTCATCACACCTGTGGACACTTTGGGGATCACAGGTGATAGTCACAGGGTCCTGGGGGTAGATGTGTGTATTTTCGGGAGGTGTGAGGCATTGCTCAGGGACTACAGGGCTCTTAACCACTGGATTGGAGTGAGGAGACCATATCTTCCCTTCACCTCCTGCTTTATGCCACCCTCTCATTGTGGCCCCCTCATCGCTCAAGGCTTGCCCTCTTTCACAGCATCTGTCACACCTACTTTTAATTTCTTATGGGTTTTTGACATCACTGCCTCCCCCGTCTGCCGGATGCATGTTACAAAGCAGGATCTTAGATAGCTCTCTTCTCCCCGCCAAATTTTGCTATACAATTTGATTAAATTAACTCGTGTTAAGCAAATGTGCCTCTCATATTCTTTCACCTAACAGACATTTATGGAGGCCCTCCTAGGTGCTGGACCCCAGAGAAGGTACATGAGAGAGACTTGAATCTTGGGAGGCAATGGTATGCTTCAGAACATGAACCTCAAAACCCAACCCCACCACCACCACCTTGGTTGCTTATCCAGCTGCCCTGAAATCAGCAAACTGAGGTTTTCATCCATCAATGCTATATGCTAGTTGTGTCATCTTGAGCCTCGGTTTACACATCTATGAAATGGGGATAGTATCCTTCTAGCAGACATTTGTATGGTGCTCACCACATGTCAGATATCTTTGTAAGTATTTTATAGAGGCTACTAGTATCTTCCCTACGTTGCAGTTTAGGGAAGTATGGAATGAAGAGGGTAAGGAATTTGCCCACAATCTGGAGAACGTGAGAGGCAGAGCGGGAGTGCTCCAGGCTCCTCAGCACCATGTGGCGCATGCCTCCCAATGGAGAAAGAAGCCTACCCATGGGATGCGATGGTCATTCACGCATCTCAGGCTCAGGGCAGAAAGCTTCATGGGAGCTCATAGCGTCTTGCAGCATGAAGAACTGGCCTTATCCCCACTTAGAAGATGAAGATCTGAGACTCAGAGATGCGAAGAGGTTTGTCTAGGACCACACTGTTAGAGAAAGAGCCAGAGTCGGGCCTTCGAGGCCCAGCTCCACACCTTCGCACCATCCAGTTCAGCCGGCTGCTCGGACTTCTTTCCCATCTCACCACGACCGTCCAAGCTCCGCAAAGACAGTGAAGTTGGTGTTTAGGAGCCTCTCTTTCTATTTGCCCAAAACTAACTCTCCCACAATTCTAGGCGGCTCTGTATGAGCTACATCCAAATTTTGTCAGCAACTCCGGGCCTTCACCCACACCATGGCCTTCATCATCTAACACACATACGATAAGGGTCAAAGGTAATGCGTGTTCTTCAACAAAGGGCAAGAAAAGAAACACACACACACACACACACACACACTTGTTGAACACATATTGCATTGGCTTGCTGTCTTCTTAAGTCTCTATCCAGGTGTTTTGGCCCCTTTACAATCCTTTCCACTTCATTATTGAAGAACACATATTACTTCTGATCCTTACAACATGCCTTAAAGATTATTTATGTTTTTTGGGAGATTATATATACAAACTCCCAAAAAATGTATACACACACTTTAAATAATTATAAGGGCAGTGTTTATTAAAATACATTTCATTTTCAAAATTGAGCTCTCAGCTATTAAAGTGTGCGTACATTTTGGGGGGCACCCTGTGTATATGTATGACAACCTGAGAAGATAAGGGAAATGGTTACTTTTCTTCCCATGTGATAATCTCACTGTGGCCCTCTTAAACTGAAAGAGATTTTCTGTTTTAAAGATCCACGCTGAAATATATGCAGATGATAGAATGTGATGTCTAGAACGAGCTTTAAAATAACCCCAGCAGGGAGAAGTTGGAGGGCAGGCGGAGTGCATGGGTCTCGTGTTGACAGCTGTTGAAGCTGGGACGTGGGGAGGGAGGCGTCACTGAGCCACACCCGCTTTAGTACCTGCTTGAGCGTTCCCATTAGGCAAAATTTCTTTCTAAGAAAGTGTATCTCATGTGTCTGCTCGTGGTAATAAATGTTAATTTCTGTTACTATTTTATATTCTTTTCAAATGCAATGACCAGAAACCTACCTTCTAAATTAGAAAGGGAAATAAGGCCTAATACAGATGTTATTTTAGCAAACAAAAAGCAGCAACTGCCTGCCTGCTGGTAACTGATCCATTCTGATGGTGATGTTATTGTTGAGTATTCTGAAAATAAGGGGCATCGCGAAATGAACAACTTTATAACATAATTAGAGATGAATTGCAGGTATACTAGTATATGGATGGAGGGAGGGAAGGAGAGAAGGAGGGAGAGGTGCACAGATAGAGAGACAGACTATACAGCCTCTTTCCAGTGAATATGTACTTATTTACTCAGTAATAAAATGTGAGATTTGGGTCTTGGTCTCTTTTTAGCCGTTTTGTTTTACACATGAGACATTTGGAATTCTCAGGTGCTGAAAGGTGATGGAAAGTCCCTTTTTGCTTCCCCAGAGGGAGAAGAGTTGCGAATGCATGTTGGGTTGGAGTCTGGCTGTTCAATGGGCTTCGCGGGCTGGGTTCTAACTCCTAGAGCTGGAGTGTGTGGTCCCAGAGTCAGACTGGTTTGCTTCAAGGGCAGGTGAAGCCTTACAGAAGCTTGTATAAAAGGGTAATCCTAGCCCTAACCGGTTTGGCTCAGTGGATAGAGCGTCGGCCTTCCGATTCAAGGGTCCCAGGTTCGATTCCGGTCAAGGGCATGTACCTTGGTTGCAGGCACATCCCCAGTGGGAAGTGTGCAGGAGGCAGCTAATAGATGTTTCTAACTCTCTATCCCTCTCCCTTCCTCTCTGTAAAAAAATCAATAAAATATTTTTAAGGGTAATCCTATATTATAAAAGGGTAATATGCAAATTGACCCTAAAGGGAGAACAACAGGGAACAACTGGTCACTATGACACACACTGACCACTGGGGGGCAGACGCTCAATGCAGGAGCTGCCCCTTGGTGGTCAGTGTGCTCCCACAGGGGGAGCGCCACTCAGCCACAAGCCAGGCTGATGGCTGCAAGTGCAGCAGTAGTGGCGGGAGCCTCTCCCACCTCTTCGGCAACACTAAGGATGTCCAACTGTGGTTTAGGCCCACTCCCCCTAGGGCTCCCAGGCTTCCAGAGGGATGTCTGACTGCCAGCTTAGGCCTGATCCCCTGGGGAGCAGGCCTAAGCTGGCAGATGGACACCCCTAAAGGGTCCTGGACTGTGAGAGGGTGCAGGCCTGGCTGAGGGAATCTCCCTGAGTGCACGATTTTTTGTGGACTGGGCCTCTAGTTGTTTATAAAAGCTATAAAAAGTGATCACAGTCTGATAGACAAAAGGAATTTGAATTGGTCTGTTTTCCTTGGGGAGGGAGCGCTAAATCAATAGTCACTCCAAGTGTGTGACTGGAAATATTGATCATTTGAGAACAGGCAGAGAATGTACATGCCATTAAGGGACAGTGACAGGCAGAGAGCCCAGAGGCCACCTCTACCTCCCATGCAGACCTGCACTGACACTCTGACTTCACACTTCAGACACATCTCTGGGCTTGGAGCCAGGTGGGCCCCAGTGTGCATCCTGGACCGCAGGGACGAGGCCAGGCCAGCTTCTTCTCTCTCTGTGGCTCAGAGCCCCCCTCTGTGATGTGATGATGATGACACCAAGCTTAGGAGGTCCCTCTGGCCAGGGTGAGCCTGAGGATGTGAAACAGCAGGAATGGCACTTATTCTGGCCAACCCAGGCCCCGCCTGTCACAGAGCCAGCAAAGAGCAGCCACTGGCTGAGGTCACTCTGCTCACCACCCTCATTGCCAGCCCCATTCTGCCCTGATGCCCAGAATCAGAGCAGTGATTTGAGCAGTTTTAGCATCTGAACTGCTTTTTCTCAGAAAGTTTTACATGAGATTCTAATATATGAAACTTACGTGAACAGCGACATCGCAGTACCCATTTACTCCACAAAGTCAAATTTTGAGCACCCACCAGAGAATTAATGTGAGCACAGAGGGTCCTTGTGTGAGGATGGGGGGTTCAGGATGGTAGCAATGGGCTTACGTTGGCCTCAGCAGCAGTCCGTTTTGCTGGCCCCTAAATGCTGCCTGAGGTGCACATGGCCAGACCTGGATGCCCAGGCAGTGTGACTTGTCAGCCAGCAGGCGTCTATGAGACAGTCGGTCTCAGGACAGCAGTGGTGCCTCCTGGGGGGACCTGACCCCAAAATACTGTGTTCCTCCTCGAATGCATTGTTACTTAGACTGTTACAGCTGAGAGCCAGCTTTGTTTGTCATTAGCGTCTCAAGGAGTTTACGTAGACCTACTTAAAGGAAGGAAATCAGAACCCACGGGCCCCAGGACCCCCAGTCCCTATACCCCGGGCAGCATTGGTCAACTAGAACACTCACTGCAGAGGTCGGAGGTCGGGGGGTGGCTTTCCCACCAGAGCCAGACTCTGCCCACTCCTGCCTGGACCCTGCCCAGGCTCCCTACAGCCCCATCGAAAGTAGGCCCGGGCCTGCACACCCTGCTGGTCACCAATGGGGTCTTAAAAACACATGGATCTGAGGGCCATGAGGACAAGGTCTGGAGTTGGGAAATTCTTTAATAGACCCGTTACCTCTATGGGGAGGGAGGCCCGGCTGCAGCTGCATCTGAGGACCCAGAGTGGCTGTGGGATGGGGCATTATCTCCCCTCTCCCTTCGCCCTCTGCGTGTTCTCAGGTGCCCTTGCTCCTCATTCCGCTGCTCAGCCTGCCCACCTTTGGCCAGCAGAGAACCAGGGAGCCTTCTCCCTGTTCCATCCCAGAGGCGTCCAGTTCTGTTATTGCTCTCAGTCTGGTGCCCTGCCTCCATCCACACCAGCCTGCCCCCCATTCTCTCTGGGTGCCTCCCTCTCATACCCCACCTCCCCGAACTCCAGCTGAGTGCCATTTACATTCTGGCTTTTGTCCCCTGGTTCTCTGTCATTTAATTTTCTCGTCCTCTTGGCTTAATGCCAAAGAGTATTCTGTCCAAATAAAAATGGTAAAGACCTTTTCCTCTCAGGAGAATTTTATATAATCAGTGCAGCAGCTATTAGGAGGGGGCGTTCGGAAGCTAGTTGTTATCAGTTCCTGCTGCTTTAGCTGCGTAACTTCTTTCCTGGTTACAGAAGCACTGCATGGCCCACCCGGTTCGGCTCAGTGGATAGAGCGTCTGCCTGTGGACCAGAGGGTCCCGGGTTTGATCCCAGTGAAGGGCACATACCTTGGTTGCAATCTCCTCAGGCCCTGGCCCTGTTCGGAGGCAACCAATCGATGTGTTTCTCTCACATCGATGTTTCTCTCTGTCTTTCCCTCTCTCTCCCACTCTCCCTAAAAATCAATAGGAAAATATCCTCAGGCGAGGCACAGAGGAGACCGCTAACCTATCAGGGCCTCTCCCACTGGTGTTTCTCCTATGAGTGTGTGCGTGCATGTGTGTGTGTGTGTGTGTGTTTCTTTCACCTATTTTTTTATCCTGATGATTTCCGCTCAGCATCACATAAGCAGCATTTCCAATAGAGCATTAAATAGTCTTCAAAAACATGATTTTAATGCCTTATGTAATGTTCCATGATGGAGACTAACTAAAAGGTAATCATCTCATCATTTATGAGATGTTTAGCTTCATTCCATGTAATAAAGAAGAGGAACTTCCTCTCGCTGTGCATCTTTGCCGGCCGAGTGACATCACAGGGCAGTGGTTGGGTGTGAACCTGGGAGGTGACTGGCTTGCCCTGAAGATTTGCTGATTCATAAGAAACACCCAGAACGGTGCCTGACACTTAATGAACTCTTTTATTGCTTTGCTGTTATTACTTCCTCACGAGCAATTCCTAGAAATGGGATTCTGGGTCAGAGGGACAAAATATTGCCAAACCACTTTCCCTCAGGGCCCTGTGAGTGCACGTTCCTCAAAGTTCCTCTAAGGGCGTCCCCTCACCAGCCCAGACAGCTGGTGCTGTCTCCTTAGTTCAAATAGGCTCTTGGGGATAATCGTGGATTCGCGTGCAGCTGTAAGAAAGACGATGGAGAGCCCTGTGCGTCCTTCTCTCAGGCCCCTCCAGTGGTGACGTCTTACAGAATCACAGTACAGCGTCCCTACCAGGATGCTGACAGTGAGACGACCCACATGCCCCTCTCACTTCCCCATGAGCTGTGCTCGTTGGAGTGTGTGTGTTCAGTTCTACCCCAGGCCGTCCCATGTGTCGGTTCTCATATCTTCCACCACAGTCAGGACTCAGAACTCTTCCAGCCCTTGTACAACCACAGCCATCCAGCTCCTTCCCCACCCAGTCACCCTCGTCCCTACTTCTGGACAGACACGACTGTTCGCCATTTCTATAATGTTGTCCTTTCTGGAGAGCCATATACTACTAGTAAGTGGGATCCTACAACGTGGAACCTTTTGGGGTTGGCTTTTATTCGCTCGGCTTAAATCTCTTGAGACCCATGGTAGTAGTCGGGTGGACGGGTGATTCGCTGTCAGTGCTGGGCAGTGTTGCAGGGTGTGCACAGACCACACTTCAACACTCACCCGTGGAAGGACGTCTAGGTTGCCTCCAGATGTTAGCGATTCACCCCTTTCTCACTGTGGCCAGTTTGATTAAATAATTCAATTTCTTGGCAGCCTATGAAGCTATTTCTTGGGGTCGGAATCCTTACCTGGGTTGGGTGGAGATTTCTGTGTCACACTGATAATGAATCAAGGTCATTATCAAGTTATGAGAGTAAATAAAACTGTGACGAAGCTTTAGGCTGAGATTTAAGGTGCTGGGGGAGGAAGGGGGGATCAACAGCCAATGTGAAGAGACTGCGGAGGGGCCAGTAGGGAGTGTGGCTGGCAGGGGTGCCAGCTCTGATTGATGGAGGAGGGGGAACAGAGCTCCAGCATGCCCATAGGAAGCCCCGCTCCTCCGTTCTTCCCTGCTCCTTTAGGCCCCGGGCATCACAGTGTCGCCAGGTCTCACCTCCACCTGCAGCTATTTAAAACCTCTTGCAGGAGAGACTGTAGAGGAATCATAAGGTGGGAAATTTTGCTCTAGAGTCTTTACTCCGACTTCAAAGGAGTGCTGTGGAAATTGTTGCTAAGGCAATTTCACAGTCGGTGTCGGCAGTACCAGCGAGACAATGGACCTAATGGCATGTTTTACAAGCACCAACCCCAAAGCATGACTTACCTGACACCGTTTTTCATGCCTTTGAAAGCTAACACAGATGTTCTCTGTGGTTTTGAAAGGGCACCAAC
>PVJC01011153.1:0-42165 GCA_004026665.1 Murina feae
CACCGGCTCTGGGTCACTGTCTCTCCATCAGAGGGCCAGCTTCCCACCCTGTCTCAGCTTTCCCTACTGTCTCTGTGTCTGTCTCTTTCATTTTCTCAATCCCCCATCGCTCCTACAGGACTTGTGTCCACTCTCTAGCCATGCTGGTCGCAGTAAAGAGAGAAATACTTATATACTGTTGTAAGCCACTAAGTTTATGGTCATTTGTTATACAGCATAGAAAACTAACATACTGGCCAACTCTAAATTCCAGCCTCTGTACGGTAAAAATCACAAAGGTGTAACCAAGCTATCCCTCCTCTGGACTTCCTTTCACTAACCTTTATGAAAGAGAGGCACATTGCAGCACTTCTATTCACTGAGCTCCAGTTACACTTAAAAACTTTTGCAACACAGGGACCGTCTTTGCACTGAAAAGTGTCCTCTTGCACATCACCAATAGTGGTGACCACATTTTCCTCAACCAAGGAACAGACTTTGTGGTGCTAAGGAGTCAAATAATTAGCACAGCCTAGAAAACCTAAAATACCAATAACTTCCTAATTACTAAAAATATTGGACCCTTCCTAACTGCTAAAACCATTGGGCTCTTCTTATTTCTCAGGCCTTTCCAGCTGTGCAGGCTCCCACTCCTGGAAGACCCCTGCCCCCCTTGGCTCCCACAATACTTTCTCCTGGTTTCTCTCCTACTCTTTTCTCGGTTGGCCCCTCCTCACATGCCATATAATCAAGATCTTTACCCAGTTCTATCTCAGTCCTCTTGTCTTCCCACTGGAGACCATCTCTCTTCATCCGTAACTGTTTTTGAGAGTCTACTACATCGGTTCTCAACCTGTGGGTCACGACCCCTTTGGCGGTCGAACGACCCTTTCACAGGGGTCGCCTTAAGACCATCCTGCATATCAGATATTTACCTTACAATTCACAACAGTAGCAACATGACAGTTATGAAGTATCAATGAAACTAATTTTATGGTTGGGTCACAACATGAGGAACTGTATTAAAGGGCCAGAAGGTTGAGAACCACTGGCACATATCAGGCACTGCAGGACACTGGAGATACCATAATAAACAAGTCTAATGAGGTGCTGGCTCCCAGGATGCTGAGTTTCTAGATCACCAAGGGGGAGTTCACATCTTCCCCCACTGATCTCTCCCACTCCTCTCAGCAAAGTTATGAATGCACTGGACACACACACACACACACACTCTGTGAAATGAAAGAAATCACAAATCAAGAATCTACACCTTTCCGCAAAACACAAAATGTTCATTTCCAACTGCCTTTCGTACACATCTTCCAAATATCTCAGATACGACAGAGTCCAAATACAGCTTACTCCCCACGCGCCACACACACACACACACACACACACTGCTAACCTCTAGTTCTTGATAGCTGATTGGCTTGCTCAGTAAATGCTGAGCCAGCTCAACCTACAGAATTACCATCCTTCTATTTATTCCAGTTTAAAGCCTTAGCATCACCTTCTCTTCAGTCTCACAGTCAACCAGATGCCAGAATTTATTCTTTCCCTGAAATACCTCCTTTCTTTGTCCTCTTCATCTCTACTATAAATGATTTTGTCTGGACTCTCGTTAATTTCTCCTAATCGACCTTCCTTTCACTAATTCGCTCACTCACTTCCTCATCCACATGTTATTTCAACAAATATTTTGAAAGCACATGCAAGAGCCAGGTACAGAAGCTGCAAGAAAAAAAAGTAGTGTGCACCGTCACAGAGCTCACAGTTTATCAGACCACAATTAAATGAGTAATTGTATAATAACAGAGAATTGCGCCAAGTATAAATTCAGTGTCGTGGAAACACCTCATTCTGTGTAGTAAGAAAAGCCTGCCTCTTCCCTCGAATTCCCCCCAAAAAATGTTTAAGTTGAGAGCTGAAGTTAATGAATAAAAGTTAGAAGAGGGAGAACGCGTGCTGGGGAAGCGGGGCATTTCCAAAGGGTGTGAGAAGTTCAATTTTACCAACAAAGATTCTCGATGCTGAAAGGCTAGAAAGACGATGAAAAAAAAGGCAGAGGCTATTTATTTATTTCAGAGAGAAAGGAAGAGGGAGAGAGAGATAGAAACATCAATGATAAGAGAAAATCATTGATTGGCTGCCTCCTGCATGCCCCCCCCCCCGAAACCTGGGCACGTGCCCTTGGCCGAAATCGAACCTGGGACCCTTCAGTCCGCAGGCTAATGCTCTATCCACTGAGCCAAACCAGCTAGGGCTCACTGAAGGATTTTAAGCGAAGAGAATTACGGTGAGATCTGGCAAATGCACCCGGGATGGTGGAAAACTGATCATAGGAAAACTAGACCTTCCCAAACACTGTCCCCTCAATCGACACGGCGCAGGCAAAAGACGAGAGCACAGCTCCAACGCCTCGCCTCCCGCCAAGCCTCCCCGCAGAGGAACCCAGCTCAGCGTGGCACCCGGACCCTCTCGCCCACCCCACCGCTTGCTCCCGGTGCGGCCGGGCTCGCCTTCCCAGTGTTTTCTCCTCCCAAAGCCCCCACACATCCTGAAACGACGCTCTCGCTGTCACATCAAGCTCTACCCATTCTTCACGCCGGCCTGGAACTCCCGACTTTCCTTCCCTGTGGGGTCAACGCCCACTCAGCCCCCAAAGCCCATCCCGGCGGCCCCTCCTGACAAGCCCGGTCCTGACCACCCCACCGACGTGAGCCCCCCGCCGGGTCCCCGAGGGCGCCGGGCACTGTTCCCCGCGCTGGACTGTAAGCTCCTGGAAAGCGACAGGAGGGTCCCCCCGCCCCCCGCGTCTCGAGCTCGGTGCACCAATGCCCGGAAGCGGTGCGCGCGCGCTCGGGGGGCTCTGGCGGGGCGCGCTAGGCGCCGACCCGCTCGGACACCCCGCCCCCCAGAAACGCACTCTCTCTCCCCCCACTCGCAGGGTCGCTTTCCGCCCTCAGGATCCTCCGCCCAGGCGCCGGGGTCCCCAGGGAACAGAAAGGCGCCACCACCGCGCACGGCAGCCGCGTCCCTACGCCTCCGCCCCGTCACCTCGACCTGCCTGGCCGTTGCCGACCGCGGCTTCCCACCACCGAAAACTTCAGGCGCCAGAACCGCCCGGCCCGCCGCAGGCAAGCGCGGCTCGCCGCTTCCGGGTTGTTGCCTAGGTTACCGAAGCCCCGCCCCACTCCCTTGCGTATATCCGGCGAGCCAGTAAGCAGGCGCCTCCTGCGGGGACCGTGGGAGGAAAAGGTGCTTGCGCGCCCAACCTTCGCCCCAAATACTTTCTGCGGGCTTCCAGGCCAAGCTTTGGAGGTTGGCATGTAGCGTTGGCAAGTTTCTCGTGAAGTCTCTGAATTCCGAAGGAAGATTCACATATCACACTTGCTTGCTTTCACCTCTGCTTCCTTATAAATGCTTCTTACCAGTGTGCCAGAGACTATGCTAGGTTCAGCAGAGCCTAAAAACAGGCAAGGTCCTATCCACAGGAAGATTAAGCATAGTAGCAAACAGCTATCAATGGCAAGTGTAAAATTAAAACTGTGACAAGTGCTAAGAAGTAGGCATGCTAAGTAAATACTAAGCTTATAGGAATGTTTTAATTACTCAGAAAGCTGAAAAGCAGAGGGAGCCACATATGCAAACGTGTGTGACAAATGCAAAAGTTGGGGGAAAGTCCAGTATGTTTAGAGTTCAGAGAACTGTGGGCACTTGGTATGAGGTACCTGCCCTAATCATCAGGAGCCAGGACAGGTGGAGCTGAGTAGGCCATGTGAAGGACTTGACAAAGCAGTCATCAAAAACAGTTAATTTGCTCCAAAAGACAACTTCCTATAACCCCTGGTTTTCTACTACTAACACACACCCATACATGGATCAGCAAATACATATTCAACACCTAGATGCAAAAACAAAAAATAAAAGAAGAAAAACTGCCTTCTAATAGCTCCCACCCAGTTTAAGGAAGTCTGATGTAGATATATCCAGTGATCAATCAGTATAATCATTCCCTGCATACATGCTGAACTCCCTGGCCCACTCTGAGTTACCGTAACATCTGTACCCTTGCAGCTGAAACTGGAAGGAGAAAGACAACTAACCAAGCAGACTTTATATTTATAATTGTTAAAATTTTAATTTAGCCCTTAAAGATGCCTGAAGACTGTATTACATTTTCCTGCTCCATTGATTCTCCATTGATAACCTCCTATATAACAACTTTATGCCTTCTCTCATGCCCCAAATCTCTTCCTCTATATTCAGTCTCAGCTTGAACCTTGTTTCCTACTCCACTGACAACATTGAATCAATCTGAAGAAAACTTCCATAAACTCCCATCACTAAGTCAATCTCCTTACAGCATCTTTACCCACAAACCTGCCTTCTAGAAACTCAATAGAACCCAAACACAAGAACCACGGAGAACATTATATCAAGGTATGTAATAATCTAAACGGCAGTAGGAAAAGATGATCACAACATGAAGTCAAATATGCCATGGATTGACTCCATAAAAGAAGCCATAGGCACAGGTCTACAGGAACTGAGTGGCATTGTTGAGAACAGGACATTGTGGACATCCCTCATTCATCTGGTCACGAAGAGTTGGGGCCAACTCAACAGCACATAACATACACACATAATAATCAAATTGCTTAGAACCAATGATAAAGAAAAAAATCTTAAAAGCAGCCAGAGAGTAAAAACATTACATTGAAACAAAACTAAGGATAACATCGTATTTCTCATTAGAAACATAACAAGCAAGAAGACAATATATTAAATGTATTGAACAAAAAAGAAACCTATCAATCTATAGTTCTATAGCTGTCAAAAATATGTATTGTTATTATTGGTATTAATCCTCACCCAAGGATCGAGCCTGCAACCAAAGTATGTGCCTTTGACTGGAATTAAACCCAGCACCCTTCAGTCTGTGGCTGATGCTCTATCCACTAAGCCAAACCAGCTAGGGAATATCTGTCAAAAATATTTTTAAATGAAGATGAAATAAAAATGCTTCCACATATAACTGATAGATTTTATCATCTGTAGATCCTCACTATAAAAAATGTTAAAGTAGGTACTTTAAGCAGAAGGAAAATGATATCAGAAGGAAATCTGGATCTATATAATGAAGAGCACTGGAAATAACTACAGGGTAAATATATAATACTAGGGGCCCAGTGCACAAATTTGTGCACAGGTGGAGTCCCTCAGGGTAGCCTGCAGGGGTCAGGCCTCAGCTCGAGTCCCCAGGCTCACAGCTCCATCTCACTCCCCAGCGTTGCAGCCCCACAGCCCCACAGCCCCACCTGGCACCCTGTCTTGGCCTAGAGCCGCCCATTCACCTGCTCCACCATCCCGCCACAGTCCCGCTCTCCTTGGGGCCCATCAGGGCCGGCAACACTTCCACTGCTGCCCGCTGCCAGTGCCGTGTTGCTAGCACCCACCATGTTCTGTACCACCTCCTGGTGGTCACCACACATCATAGCAAGTGGTCAAACTCCCAGTCGAACCACCACTGGAGGGGACACGTTGCATATTAGGATTTATTACATAGGATTATTTTTCTTATTAAATCTCTTTAAAAGATTATTGACTACTTACATAAAATAAAAATGTACTGTGAGGTTTATATGCACAAATGCATATAAATGCATGGAAAAAATAGCATAAAGACCAGAGAAGAGAATTACACCATAAAACAAGTTTCAGTAAATTCAAAAAGGTTCAGTTCATACTAGATATGTTCTCTGATCATAATGAAGTTAAATTAGAAATCAATAGCATAATGATTCTTGACAAATTCCTCAAAATTTGGAGGGAGTGTTATATACTTCTATATAAGCCATTAATCAAATAAGAAATCAAAATGGAAACTAGAATACATTTTGAACTGAATGAAAATGAAAATACAGCATATCAAAATTTTTGAAATGTAATTGAGAAGAGTACCTCAAGAGAAACTTATAACACTAAACACCTATATCAGAAAAGGTATAAATCAACAACACAGCTTCTACTTTTAGAAATTAGATAAAAAAGAGCAAGTTAGTTCCAAAGTAAGAATGGAAAAGAAATAATTAAGATTAAAGCTGAATCATTAAAACAGAAAAGCAAAAACTAATAGGGAAAACTAAAAGCTGAATTTTGAAATTAAACTGATAAACCTCTAAACAAATTGATTAGGGAAAATTGCATATAAATTACCAATATCAGAAATAAGTGGTGACAGATTCTACAGGTGCTAAAAGAATAATATTTTGAACAACTTTATGTCAATAAATTTGAAAACATAGATAAAAAGGACAATTTCCTTGAAAAACATAAATTACCAAGCTCTCTCAAGGAAAGAAAAAGAATAATCTGAATATATCTAATTAAAATTGCAGTTAAAAAGAAACAAACAACTAGAGGACTAGATGGCTTCACTGGTGAATTCTACCAAACATTTGGGGAAGAAATATCACCAATTCTACACAAACGCTTGAAAATTTAAAGAACAGGAATACTTCTCAATGCACTCTATGAAACCAAAATTACCCTGATAGCTAAGCCAGAGAGAGACATTACCAAAAAAGAAAACTACAGACCAATATCTCACATATACAGATGCACAATTTTTTAGCAAAATTTCAACAAAATTTATCTAACAAATATTTATGTTGATGAAAGAAGCATGAGAGAGAGGAAAAAGAGAAAGACATACTGTGTGAGTCCATTTATATAAGACTCTAGAAAATTAAAACTAATATAATGACAGAAAACAGACCAGTGGTTGCTTGGGAGTGGAAAGGAAACAGGGAGGAAGTAAGGAATTTAAAGGTGGAAGGAAACTTTAGGGTGATGGAACATAGGTTTCATGGTGTGTATGTACATCACAGGTAATATGTGTGTTTAAAATATGTGGAGTTTGTTATGTGTCTATTATACCTCAGGAAAGCTATTTATTTAGCTTTCTCTGAGTGGTCAAATATGAGCCAAATATGCTCTCCAAATCATAAGATTTCCTGCTTCTACTTAGTCCACCTCTATCTTCCCCATTCTAACTTCTAATCAGCGTATTTCTGAAGTCTTTCCTTTATCTATATATATATAAGGAACCAGGGTCTGAAACCTCCAAAATGACTGACGGGACGACTGAACACCAGGCTGTGCGTGCAGCAGGCTCAGTTGGGCAGGGACTGGAGAGCGGGCTGAACGGCTGACCTCTCAGGGAGAGAGAAAGGCAGGGCTAATCAGCAGCTGGCACAGCTGCTGGCATGGCCGGAGAGAGAAGCAGGGTCTGATCTGCAGCCTCTGTGGAAACTGCTGATCAGCTCTTGCCTCTCTCTCTCTCTGGGCCTCACCAGCAGCCACACCTCCTCTCTCTCTCTCTCTCTCTCTCTCTCTCTCTCTCTCTCTCTCTCTCTTTTTCTCATTTCCCAAGGTCAGCAGTTCAGTCTGCTTGCAGCAGCCTGGGGTGGCTACTGATCAGCTCTGCCTCCCTGATCAAGCCCAGAGATAGGCCCGGAGACAGTCCAGGAGATGCTGACTGGCATAGAAACTGACCAATCAGAACCAAATCTGGGTGAACTGCGAGGAAACAATGGCTGCCTAGGAGGCAGAGCTTTTGATGCTGACTGGCATAGAAACTGACCAATCAGAACCTAATCTGAGTGAACTGCGAAGGCAGAACCTAAGGTAGGAGCTGAGGAGGGGTTTTAAGGGCAACAGCTGTTTGGTGTAAGGTGTAAGAAAGCGGTTCAATTTTTTAATGACCACTTTGGCAGTATAGTGCATATGGCTGGCTATCAATCCAGATATAGAGATTATGTATTTTTGTGTGCCAAGAACATCTCCTGCTAAAAAAGGCTTTCCTTCCCCCATTTAAGCGATCCTAGCCTATATAATCTATCTATATTAATAAAAGGGCAATATGCTAACTAGACCAGGTTGACCAGCCATCTTCTGGATGTCTAACTTCCTTCCAGACAAAGCCATGGTGGTGGGGGCTGGGGCAGAGGCAGTTAGGGGTGAACAGGCCAGCAAAGGAGAGCAGTTAGGGGCAAGATCAGGCTGGCAAGGGAGGGCAGCTAAGGGCAATCAGGCAGGCAGGCAGAGGCAATTAGGGGCAATCAGGCAGGCAGAGGCTGTTAGGGGTGATCAGGCAGGCAGGCAGGTGAGCAGTTAGGAGCTAGCAATCCCAGATTGCAAGAGGGATGTCTGACTAAACCAGCAATTGGACATCCCCCAAGGGGACCCTGATTGGAGAGGATGCAGGTTGGGCTGAGAGACCGCCCCCCTGCACCCTGTGCACAAATTTTGTGCACCAGGCCACTAGTCTATGATGATAAAAGCATAATATGCTAATTAGACTGAACATCTTTGCAGTCATCCTTCCTTCCAGACAAAGCCATAGCAGGCAGGGACCGCGGCAGAGGCCCCTGGCCATGGCGGTGGTGAGCAGGAACCGAGGCCAAGGCCCTTGCACACATTTCATGCATCAGGCCTCTAGTCTATACAAATAAAAGCCTATGACCCACATTATGACCCGCACTGACCACCAGGGAGCAGACAACTTGGGCAGATGAAAAGAGAAATAGGCGATTGAGTCTATGAAAGATCACAGACAGGTGGAGCTGAGCTACAGTTCGAATTGGGAGGCAAGGCCATTGGCCCAAATTCCTCCACTCCCCAGGCACTGCTCCAGAGGCACAGCACTCCTGATCCCTGTCAACCCCTCCAACCACGTTCTCCACCAAGCAGCTGGGACCAAGGACAGAGGAAGGTATAAAAGAGACTACAAACTCCCTCCCTAGCACCCGCCTCCTTCTATCAGATCAGAGCCACCCCAAGATTTGCAGGAAGTAGGCAGCCTCACCATGCAGCTCCTTAGACTCCCTGGTCAGCCCCGGGTGCTCATCCCACTTTTCTGAGCCTCAGTCTGCACCCTTAGGGAGGCCACAGGAGCTCTGCCCTAAGGACCCACTTCTCCATAGCTGGATGCAGCAGACCAAGATGCAAGGGGTGATGGTGGAAGACAGGGGCAGATCGCTCAGCTGACCGGGATGAGCAGGGCCAGGATGAGTAGAAGCAGCTCCTTCCCTGCTGCCTTCCACTTTGTGCACTACTACATCCCTCGGAGGATGTTGGATGCCGGTTTCAGCCTGATCCCTGCAGGCCACGCCAAGGGACCCCACCAGTGCACGAATCTGTGCACCAGGCCTCTACTTTTACTACAGACTGTTTCCACATCCTTCCTGTTTTTGAGTCTATGCCAAATGTAAGTGATGGTGGCTGAAATCCTTTCTATATCAAACTCTGAATAAGTACTATTTGTTTATTCTCATGTTAGTAGTTTTTGTTTCTACAACTACTTATATTTCTTATGACATTGATTTTTTTTTAAGATTGGGAAGATTCATCTTGAGTACTACTATGAGATGAATCAATCTTTTTGTATTTTCTGATTTTTTAAATGTAAAAATACCTAAAGTTAGATATAAATAATATGGTTCTCTGGTCAGTTTGAGAAACTAAAAATAGGGAAGCTGCCAGTCATGACCAAATCATGACCATTCTGGGCTGATTGTTAGAGAGGTTATGGTTTGACTTCTGGGACTGATTGCTGCAGAGATTGTGGGTCAAGTTCTATTCCTATACTAGAGGCCTGGGGCACAAATTCATGCACCAGTGGGGTCCCTCAGCCTGGCCTGTGGGATCGGGGCTGAAACTGGCTCTCCAACATTTCTGGGGTCCCAGATTGCAAGAGAGTGAAGGCCAGGCCGAGGGACCCCACCAGTGCACGATCGGGGCTAGAGAGGGATGCAAGAGGTTGACCAGCATTGGGAGGTGAAGGGGAGGAGGGATCGCAGGAGGGCTCCAGGGCATGTCCGGCCTGTCTTGCTCAAATAAGCTGGACTCCAGCAGTAAGCTACCCTACCAGTCAGAATGTCTGCCCCCTGGTGGTCAGTGCATGTTATAGCAAGTGGTTGAGAGGCCTTAGCATATAGTTAGCATATTATGTTTTGATTGGTTGAACAGATGACTGGACAATCAGACACTTAGCATATTAGGCTTTTATTATATAACATGTGGTCTGGCCATTGTCTATTTGAATATTCAGTCTCTCAGTTCCTCCTTTTGGTCATGCTCTCACTTGCAAGAATTGGATCAATTCAAGGAATACGAGAAACCCACATCTTCACCATTTGGAATTATCCAGTTGTTTCCATAGTCAACTGTATTATGAGATCTTCTTGACCTGTTTATTCTTACTTCATCATGACAACCATCTGACAAAGGAGCAGGTGCACAGAAGCATTTAAAACTCTAGATAGAATGCAATGGACATCATGACCATTATAACAAAAACAATAACAACTAATAGCCCCTAAAGTTGCTTAAGAATCAGAAACCCCAATTTCCCAACCCAAGTCAAGAAAATAAATTATCTTGGTCATGAAGATCAAATTTAGAAAATCAAGTACATTTATCCTTGAGACAATGCATATCTTTTTTAAAAAATATATTTTATTGATTTTTTACAGAGAGGAAGGGAGAGGGAGAGTTAGAAACACCCATGAGAGAGAAACATGGGTCAGCTGCCTCCTGCGCACCCCCTACTGGGGATGTGCCTGCAACCAAGGTACATGCCCTTGACCAGAATCAAACCTGGGATCCTTCAGTCCGCAAGCCGACGCTCTACCCACTGAGCCAATTCGGTTAGGGCAAGACAATGCATATCTTATGCTTCCATGCCTGTGTTATTAATCCAAGAAGTATTGGCAGTGGCACAAACACCACATGACTAGCAAACAAAAAATAAAGAGCAATGTAATTGTCTACCATTGCTCATGGCAATGAGCTAAGTCTCATCTGTATTCCATCTAGAGCTGAGGTGATATCATTAATAACTCCTGCCAAAGTTAATGGTAAGTTTCTTACAATCTTTCTATTTGTTTAAGTTTCACCATTGGGAAGACTGATCTGATTGTTAAAATAAACAGAGTCAATAATTCCTCCATTTAGAGTACCTGAACAATCAAAGCTGGTCTTCTTTTAAATCCTATATCTGAGTCAGAATTTCCATTCTTGATGGTTTATAGAATTAGAGTTTCTATGTATGAACAAGTCTTGGAATACTATTACTGAAATGTATGAAGTGTTAGCCTAAGGCAAACAAGATCATTCCTGAATTTGGCCATTTCTGATGGGGGTTCCAACAGAGATGAGAAAACCTTTTTGTTTCCAAAGCATCATGTACTACTCCAGAGCATGCCTGTGTGTTTACTCTCTGGTCTTTGGCTATTTGACAAGCTCTATTAAGTGTGATAAATTCTGCCATCTGGACTGATTTTACCTGATAGAGACCTGTCTTTTAAAGAGGAGTGTAGATTAGTGATAGCATTAATAATAGCTTGATAACCTCCAGTTTCCATTTTGAAGTATGATTCATCAGCAAGCACTAGGTCAAGCCCTAGTCAGTTTGGCTCAGTGGATAAAGCGTCAGCCAGTGGACAGAAGGGTCTCCAGTCTGATTCCAGATAAGGGCACATACCTTCATTATGGGCTCAATCCTTGGTCCTGGTCGGGGCATGTGTAGGAAGCAACCAATCGATGTGTCTATTCACATTAATGTTTCTCTCTGTATATCTCTTCCTCCCTTCCACTCTCTCTAAAAATCAGTGGAAAAATATCCTTAGGTGTGAATTAACAACAAAAAAATTAGGTCAAAATTCTCACTGAGAGTCTCTAATAAAGCTGAGCAGGTACAGAAAGTTCCCTAACTGAAGTGTGACAATTATGAGGTTCTCCTTCTTATGGTAAGGGCAGAAGAGTAGCAGAGTACAAAGTCTTACAGCAATGAATAGTATTATGAGAGGGAGACAGCAGCAGAAGTTAATTGACTGACTGAAGCTTTGTGTGCTCTCAGTCAGCAGAGTCTGCATGGGAAACCATACAGTCAAGCAGGGAGCCCAGAATAAATTCAGCAGAAGCATAGCATTGACCCTGTTTGCACTGGCAATACCCTAAGACAAGGAGCATCAGCCTTTGCAACTGGATGGAGGGTGTGGCTACAGTAGTGATGGGATTGTGATGATTCCCATGACGTGGAGTTAAAACTCCAAGGTTTGCCAAGAACATTCAAATAGACAAAACGGTTTTTGTTGTTAGGGATGTCTAGGGAAGCACACTGTTGAAGAGCCTTCTTTGGATTATAGGAGACTTGTTTAATATGTGGGCTCCTAAAAAGAGTGGTTCTTACCGAAGATTTAGCATTTCCTAAAAAGGTATCACAATCTCAAAAAAAATGTGCACCCACTGTCTGAACTATGCAGTTAGACCTCTAGACATCATCTTAATTGTAGTTTTTTGAGGAGTCTAGAGTAAGTTTGAATAACCTGGCATGAGTGAATATTTTCCCCTCCTTAAATAGGTCATACCTTAAATTATGGACTATATTTTCGCAAAATTGTAATTTATCTTTTTTGAAATTGTATTTCTCTTTTCTGCTAAGCCTGAGAACAAGTAAGTGGAATCTTTCTTACAGACTTCTCTGAACAAAGTAGGAAATCATCTATATTATATATCAAAATTGAATCACATGGGAAATTTGAATCCTTTAAATTTTTTGTTAATCCTCATCCAAGGACATTTTCCCATTAATTTTTAGAGAGAGTATTATTCTCTCCAATGAGGCAAAAAGATGTTGATTTATTCTGGTGTAGGGACACACAGAGAAAGGCAGAGCAATAATCCACTACAGGGAAGCAGGTGGATTGAAGAAGAACTGTTGGCTGGATAGTATTTAGTATTAGATTCTAGTGGAAAGAGAGAAAAAGAATTGCATTGATATCCCTGAGATCTTGAACAAATAAATATTCTTGTCCATTTGGATTTTTAAAAAAATCTTTATTGTTCAGATTATTACAGTTGTTCCTCTTCCCCGTCCCCATAACTCCCCTCCTCCTGGTTCCCACCCCACTCTGCCCTTACCCCCTCCCCACTGTCCTCATCCATAGGTATACAATTCTTGTCCAGTCTCTTCCTGCACTCCCCACACCCCTTTCCCCCGCAAGAATTGTCAGTCCACTCCCTTTCCATGCACCTGATTCTATTCTATTCACCAGTTTATTCTGTTCATCAGATTTTTTATTCACTTGATTTTTAGATTCACTTGTTGATAGATATGTATTTGTTGTTCATAACTTTTATCTTTACTTTTTCTTCTTCTTCTTCCTCTTCTTAAAGGATACCTTTCAGCATTTCATATAATACTGGTTGGGTGGTGATGAACTTCTTTAGCTTTTTCTTGTCTGTGAAGTTCTTTATCTGACCTTCAATTCTGAATGATAGCTTTGCTGGGTAAAGTAATCTTGGTCATAGGTTCTTGCTATTCATCACTTTGAATATTTCTTGCCACTCCCTTCTGGCCCGCAAAGTTTCTGTTGAGAAATCAGCTGACAGTCATATGTGTGCCCTCTTGTAGGTAACTAACTACTTTTCTCTTGCTGCTTTTAAGATTCTCTCTTTGTCTTTTGCCACTGGCATTTTAATTATGATGTGTCTTGGTGTGGTCCTCCTTGGATTCCTTTTGTTTGGGGTTGTCTGCACTTCCTGGACTTGTAAGTCTATTTCTTTCACCAAGTATGGGAAGTTTTCTGTCATTATTTCTTCAAATAGGTTTTCAACATCTTGCTCTCTCTCTTCTTCTGGCAGCCCTATAATTCTAATGTTGGTACGCTTGAAGTTGTCCCAGAGGATCCTTACACTGTCTTCATATTTTTGGATTCTTTTTTCTTTATTCTTTTCTGGTTGGGTGTTTTTTGCTTCTTCATATTTCAAATCTTTGACTTGATTCTTGCAATCCTCTCGTCTGCTGTTGGATCTCTGTATATTATTCTTTATTTCTGTCAGTGTATGCTTAATTTTTAGCTGGCCCTTTTTCATATCCTTGAGGGTCTCACTAAATATCTCGGAGGTTTCTAGGAGATTCTTGAAAAGCCCCATAACCGTGGTTTTGAACTCTATATCTAGTAGTTTACTTTCCTCCATTTCTGTCATTTGTGATTTGTTTGTCTCCGCATTTTGGCTGTTTCGCTGCATTGATAGAGTGGCTTTCTGTGCTAAGTGACCTATAGGGCCCAGTGGCTCCTCCTCCCCAATTACCTGAGGTGGATACTCTTGTTGCACCCCTTTGTAGACTTTGTGCACAGTCTTTTGTAGCTAAGCCTTGATTGCTGTTGGTATCAATGGGAAGAATTGACCTCCAGGCCACTTGGCTGTGAGAATCAGGTGTGTCTACAGTGGGAGAACTTCTGTGCTGGAGACACCCTTATGAGGCAAGACTTGCTTCAGTGGGGCTTTGGTGCTCACTGAGTTTGCCCCCTGAGTGTGTCCCTTAGGGATCTGAGGAGTTGTAATCTGGATGGTCCCGCTCTGACTACTGGGTACATTGGCTCTTGGATCTCTAAGGAGGTGCTAATTTAGCCTCTGCCTGAGGCTACCTAGCAGGAGCTACAGAGAGATCTGTAGATTCCTCTTCTTTGTTTGGGGTTTGGAGGTGCCCAGATGAGGCCCAGCTGTGAAGCAATGCAAGTTGCTGTGGGGCCTAGGGCCTTCTTTTGGATGTTCTGGGTCTCTCCAACCCAGCTGCAGTTTGTTAGGTAATTTTAGATTGCAAAGGGCTAGGCCTTTTAGATGCAAAAGCCTCTGTGAGCAGTTTGGGTGAGGTGAGGTCTCAGGGAATCAACAAGGCAGAGCAAACAGCTATGGCTGATCCTCAGCCCAGCCCTAAGAGGCCCTGAGTCTCAGTGTCCCACGGTAATCACTGCAAGTACTGCTAAGAGAAAGCCACTCTGGAGTTCCTCCCAATGCCAGACAGTCCAGTTTCTCCCCATATGAGTCTGGATCCCCAGAAACTTGCCCGGAACTGGAGGTCAGAGCTGACGGGAGCTTGTGCCTCCCTTCAGATTGAAAAAGGCAACCACGTCCTCAGTTGCCAGTCCTTTCCGTGCACCTCTGTACCTCTGTACTTTATTTCTGCACCTCCTCTGAGTCTCAGTGTGCTTTTCTCTTTCCTTCTAGTTGTAGAATTTCCACTCAGCCAGCCTTCCTGTGGTTCTGGGTGGTGTCTGTTTTTTCTTTTTGTTGTAGTTTTGAAGTAGCTGTGCGAGGCAGCAATTTCAGATGTTTACATGTGCCTCCATCTTGGTTTTTCCCCCCATTTGGTTTCTTTGCTGGGAGGATAGGAATGTTACAAGTGTTAGGGTAGGTTATAAAAAAGCCTTGAGATATAAGGCCCTTGACTATAGAGTTGAGGCTTTTCTTTACTCTAGCTTCTAGCTTTGGGGTAAGTTTTGCTAATAGTTTGGTAGACTCTACCTGAACTTTAACAGATTCCACTCCAATTATTTTCCCTGTGACAAGGGGAATTTTAGCCTACAGAGAGTCAGATATAGTGTTAAGATCTTTATTTGGAGTATACATCTATACTAATAATAGCCTAGGTGGCATCACACCCTCATGCATCATGCCCTAACCTCATCACAAGATGACTGTTACAAGATGGCCATCTCAAGATGGCTGTGTGCATAGAATAGGCAAAACCCGGTGGTTGGGGGTCCCGTGGCTCTGTGAGGCATGGAGGAGGCTGGTCCTGGCGTCTCCGTCGCCTTGCATGGATAAGTTGGGTCCCAACGGAGGAGGCAGGTCATGGCAGGGGAGGGCAGTCGTGGGCGGTCAGGCAGGCAGGGGAGGGCAGTTGGGGGAGATCAGGCTGTCAGGGGAGAGCAGTTGGGGGAGATCAGGCTGGCAGGGGAGGGCAATTGGGGGAGATCAGGCTGGCAGAGGAGAGCAGTTGGGGGAGATCAGGCCAGCAGGAGAGGCAGTTGGGGGCCATCAGGCTGGCAGGGGAGAGGTTAGGGGGCGATTAGGCTGGCAGGAAGAAGCGGTTAGGAGCCAGCCATCCTGTATTGTGAGAGGGATGTCTGATTACTGGTAGTCAGACTTCCCCGATAGGTCCCAAATTGGAGAGGGTGCAGGCCAGGCTAAGGGACACCCCACCCCCCGCACAAATTTTGTGCACCTGATCTCTAGTCAAGTATAATAGAGAAGGAAATCCTATATAATAAAAGTCTAGGTGGCATCACACCCTCACACAACACCTTCATGTGACACCCGTGCATGACGTCATCACACGATGGCTGCCACAAGATGGTTGCCACAAGATGGTCACCAGGGGAGGGCAGTTGGGGGTGATCAGGCTTGCAAGGGAGGGCAGTTGTGGGTGATTGGGCCAACAGGGGAGGGTAATTGGGGGTGATTAGGATGGCAGGGGAGCAGTTAGGGAGCAATCAGGCTGGCAGGCAGAAGGAGTTAGGGGCAATCAGGCAGGCAGGCAAACAGTTAGGAGCCAGCAGACCTGGATCATGAGAGGGATGTCTGACTAAACCAATAGTCAGACATCTCCCAAGGAATCCCAGATTGGAGAGTGTGTAGGCTGGACTGAGGGACACCTCCCCCCCC
This sequence comes from Murina feae, assembly GCA_004026665.1. Classification (NCBI taxonomy): domain Eukaryota; kingdom Metazoa; phylum Chordata; class Mammalia; order Chiroptera; family Vespertilionidae; genus Murina; species Murina feae. The sequence continues at coordinate 16,501 of PVJC01011153.1, forward strand.
CCCCAACCTCATGCATGAATTTCGTGCACTGGGCCTCTAGTCTTTATATAGAAACAGATACAATTGATAACAAATACTATGCACGGGTTTTCTGAAACCTCAAGAAATTGTCCCTCTGGTGTGTATTTAATATTACAGTTCCATTTGCAAAGTAGTGTGGAGGGGGAGGAGGGTTTCAGAAATGCTCTGATTAGGTCGTGTTGACATGGGAAGCAGGAAGCCCACTAACTAGAAGTAGAGGATGTATGGTTTGGGGAGCATATTTGGCTCTCTCTGATTGATCTTGAGTTGGAAGCAGGAGCAAAAATGGGGGAAGTTGGCAGTTATTGACCAAGTCCTAACTGTTTGGGTCTATTTCCTGAAAATGTTGTGGGTCAAAGGTCTATTGTCATATATAGTCTGGCTATTCTCTGTATTTACACTCTCTCACAGTGGAAGCTTTGCATTGTAGATATTTTTAAAACCTGGCTGATGGATCAGATTTTGCTCTTCAGCTATTGAACTACGAGTCCTACAATAATAATATTTAGTTGTGTAACAAATTTAAATAGTCTAACACACTTTCAAGTACATCCGTCCCCTCTTTTATCCTTATAGCAATCTTGAGATCCTGGGAGGTTAATTACCTAAGTCATTCTATGGATTTGGGCTAGAATTAGGATTATATCATAGTATAGGGTGATTTGTAATATATCATTTGAATTGTCTGGTATAGATATCATCTATAATGGCTTTAAAATAAATATTTTGGTTCTGTGCTATGGTAATCGAGTCTGATTGTTTCTAATTTCATTGCTTAAAGGTAGAATAAAGCCTTGAGGGTCACAGTTCTCTTCAAATACCTATGAGGCTGTCATGTGGAAGAAGGATTATATTTATTCCTATGACTCCAGAGGACAGAACTCACGCCTGTAAGTGGAAAAGAGGTAAATTTTAATTAGAATGTGAACATATCTTTCTAATGAGACATTTGTCCCCCAAATAAGGGGTTGCCTTGTGAAAGAGCCCATTCCTCCTCTCTCCCAATGTTGAGTAAGACTCCATAATACTACAGCTCTCTTGAGCACTTGAACTGGCCAAGCAAGCTGACCTTGAAGGGTTTCATAAACTTCAATTATTAAATTTTGTTAAATTCTAAAAAGAGACATAGACATTTCAAGGGCAACAATTTGAAGTCATTCAAATTCTGAAATTCTGAGTGAAGTTACATGGAGGGTTGTCTCTTTTCTGCATCCAGCATGGCTAGAGAGTGGTCTGGTTCTTTGAGTAGGGGCAGCTGGGGATTGAGAGAATGAAAGGAAGAGACAGAGATGGAAGGAAAAGCTGGGACTGGGTGGGACCGCTGCCCTCTTCTGATGGAGAGACAGGGACCCAGCACTGATACAGCAAGTTTATTCTATACCCCAAATACCAAGAAGTTTCACCAAAGGTCAAGACAAAGGAGATTATATACATTCTTGTAATGTCAGTTCTGGGTGGGCCCGAGTGAGTCGTATTTATTCGTGGTGCTTGGCAGGATTAACATAATAAAACCCACTTTCCTGCACCTGAGCAGAAATGAAGGTCAAGCTGAGAACACTTCTGCCTTTTGGCAAAATGTGTTTCCAGGACGTGGCTTTGCTTACTGCCCAGGGTTCAGCTGACAATTTATTAAAGAAATGCCCATGTGCCTTCCCAGGGGCTCTCTACAAAGTTATCATGTTATGTTGTTTTTTTTTAAATCAGTGAGCTCTGTTTTAAACTTTAACCACTGTACTATTCTTCATTGAATTAGTATTTTTGTCCTTACGGCACACATTTTCAAGAACATTTTTTAAAAAGTAAAAAATTGTCCTAATAAGGGGTCATCAGCATTGTTTTCTGATTGTGCAGTTATAAAGCTTTATACCAAATGCATTGCACTTATTTTTGAAGTTTTAATAAATTGTAGGAATTCAATAAGGTAAAACAAAGAAACAAAAAACTCCCTTTGAATGGTAAATGCTAGGATTTTAATCTGTAATCTTAACTTTTTGAATAAGATCCGTTCCTTCTTTGTGACTTCTAACGTTCCTTCAGGTTGAACCCAATTACATGCTTTCCTAGTTTGTGAATAACTTACAGCGGAAATGAAACAGTGAGTCCCCTTCTACACTTGAATGGTGACTATTTGCTGTTCCCCAAGACTTCCAGGTGATCCTGTTTTCACCACGCCCTTTATCTAGCTCTTTAACTGTTTAAATCGAATCCCCTACTTTTTGTGAGAAAATTTCCTTTTAATGATGGGCTGTGTGTCTCTCTCTTTTGAAAAACATACAGAATCCTAGGGAATCTTTCAGAATCTGAAAAGTCATTTCAAAGTGTAAGACAGGCAAGTGACAGGGTGGAACGAAATGCCTTGTGTATTATCCCAGTTACTCTGAGTCACCCTTGGCAGCTTCCGGCACCAGGCTTCAGGTGGTGCTAGAAATTGTCCTCTTACCCATATCTATTTATTTTTTTAACGACTGTGCATATATTTGCATGCACATATGGTTAGAGAGAAAGCGATGACGCGAGTCTCTCCTTGGAGACGAGGAGGTGACCAGGAAATAAGCAGGGGTCTGGAAGGGGTTCTGTGAGAGAAGGGAGAATTGAGAGTTGATAACCATCGCTCAGACAGGCAGGAGTTTTCTGCAGGTGGCCGCCTGGCCAGGCGCACTCTGCACCCTCTTTGGGGACTGGCTCTGATTGATGCTTTCTCTTCGCTTGCAGCCAGGGTGCACGTTGATTTGAAAAGGATGAAGTTGCCTGCTCAGTGGCTGGTCAGGCTGACTCTTCAAGACTAGTGGATATTTCTTGTTAATGTCTTCAATGCCTTTTTTTCTTTTTTTTTTCTTTTTTTTTTTTTTTTTTTTTGAGGTCGAAGGGGAAGCGATCTGTTGAAATTCTGGTTTGGTAAGTGGGAGATTCTCAGAAATGAGAAAAGAGGCAGGAACCTGACTTAGAAGCCCGGGAACGAAGCTGTACCCCGCGGCGGGTGCTCTCCCGCCCCCTCACTCCTGGCCGTGCCCTCCCGCCGAGACCCCGGGCGTCTGCAGGGACGTTTGCTCGGTCCTTCCCCAGCGCGTGGTCCTCGGCGGGGCTTGCGGGGCATCCATCGCCCGCGCTGCGCCCGAGCGCGCTCCCGGCGCCCGGGGGGCTCGGCAAGGACCGGCTCCGCGCTCGCCCTGCCCCGGGGGCGGCTCTGCTGCGCGGCGGGCGCGGCGCCCACCATGCCCGGCTGCCCGCGGCTCGCCCTGCTCTGCGCGCTGCCCTGGCTCCTGCGGGCGGCGCCACCCGTCGCGCGCCGCGACCCCCGCGACCCGGCCAGGGGCGCCGATTTCGACCGCGTCTACAGCGGCATGGTGAACCTCAGCACGGAGAACATCTACTCCTTCTCCTACACCAGCCAGCCCGGCCAGGTAAGACTCGCGCTCCCCTCGCTCGCTCGCTCGCCTCCCGGGAACTTGCCGGACCTCGTGTCCTTTGGGGAGCGACCTCGGGAGACCTCAGGCACCGGGGCCCCTGGCTCCCCTCCTCATTCGCCGCGATCGCCGCCCCGCCGAGCGGCGCGTCCTCCGCGACCGGCCTTGGGAACCGCTCCGCTTCCTTTCCCGCCTCCCCCGGCCTGGCCGCGGGGCTCCCCCAGCCAGGCACTGGTTCCCTCACGGTCTGCGGGTCCTGTCCGCCTGCTGGACCTTCCTCTAGGAAAGTCACCATTTCCAGGGTCGCGGAGGGCAAGGGCCGCACCTCTGGTCCTCCTCTCCTGCGGGGAAGGAAACTCGTTCCACTGGGATGATTCCGCCAGACCCTTGCGTTTCGTAGCGCGTTGCGGGGGAAGCGCTGCTCGGAGTCTGACACGGGAGTGAACGTGTGAGAATGGACGCAAGCTGCAGAACCTCTGTGCATTCACAGTCACTTCCTGTGCTTCTGTACCGTTGTCACTCATCTGTGCTTCCGAGAAGCCGGAAGACCCGGCCGGACACGGTGGAACTGCATGCAGCCATGCCCTCATCTGTTGAGATTTTGATTTTGAATAAGGATAATTGAGTGAAAATGTTAGACCTATTTCCGACAAGAATTGAGGTGAGGCAAGGGAAACGACTTCCAGCAGCTAACCCTTTGACATGCATACCCTGATTATATCATGTAAGAAAAACATAGCTTGATTTTTTTTTTCTTTAATGGTACAGAGAAAAGAGAAAACCTGACATTGTACCTGTCTCTGGATCTTCATCCCATATAAATGTGTGTGTGTGTGTGTTACCATGATATGCTTCCCTTTGTAACTCTCACTTACCCAGGAACTTGGGGTTGTACTGAGCTGGAGGGACCCATGTGCCTATGCCCTCCCAGACATCTCCCAACTGTGTGTATTGAGCAAGTGCTCCATCTCCACTCTGTCACTCCACCCTAAGGTGTGGTTGCCATACCAGCACAGCCCTCACCCTGTCCTGTCCTCCTCTGACCTTCTCCTGCTGTGTCCTGAAGTGAGCAGGGTGACTGTGTGCAGAGCCGCTCCATTATAGACAAGTTGGAAGGGGCAGTTTTTATTCTCCAAACCCCACGTAAGTGACGTATTTCTGTCCCGTGTGTGGTATGGACCAGCTGACATATCACAGATAAGGTGTGTTCCTAGCCCTGTGATTGACTCAGAACAAATAAAAGTCTAAAGAACTGCATGGTCTCTGGGATGTACTGCCAGTAGTATCCCCCTAAATCATTGGTAAGAAAACTCAAGTAATCTGTGCAATGTTAAGTCCTAACATCAGGCTTAGTGTCTCTTGCATTTCTGCTTAGAGATAGATTGACTGCTTTTTAACTGGCCTTTTTGCCGTTAGTATTCTGCCAGTTCCTCTACTTCATTCACTACAGCACAGGTGATACTGTTTGCAGTTGGGGTCTACCTGACTGACTTTGTTAGAAAACCATTCGATACTGAGGAAAAGGACAGAATCATGTTCATCTCTGTACCCCAGTACCCAGCACAATGCTTGGCACATAAGAGGTTTACCAATGTTTTTTGAAAGAAAAAATAAATAAATAAGTGAAAAAAGATTTAAGGACTCTATAAGCTGAAGCTAAATAAAATAAACTATATAGTGTTTTTGCTAGGTTGAAAGTGTAAGATCATTTCAGACAAAAACAAAATTTTTTATGAAAAACAAAATTTTTTAAGAATTTTTCTGCGATTATGCCCTTTCCATTTTGCCTGTGTGTTAAAGTGCCCTTTATTTTATGAATGTCAATTACTTTTTAAAATAAAAAGTTAGTTACCCCAGCAGTCCCTAAAATTTTACTAATCAGAAATACAGGTGGGGACCATGGAACTGACAGATAACTCAAGTATTTTAATGCCAGTAAGCAATGATATGAACCAGATGTTCTCAAATCTTACAGCTTTCCAAGCTCTCTCTCTAATGTCCAAGTAAGACAGTGGAACTCTCCACCCGCTTTCTTTGGGAAGTGTCCCTCCACTGCCTCCAGTCAGTATTTCTGTTGATTTCTCCAGAGATGGCATTTTTCTGACCTGTTCTCCCAACCCATTACTCAGTTTCTACTGATAATCTCCTCTCTTCTTGATCCCTTTTGCCCCATGTTGAGCACCAGCAGCCCCTCCTTCCAATACCATGAATATGATGCTATTGGATTTAGCAGAATTTTACCGAAGATTTGGACTAACGTAAGGAAATTGCAGAACACCACAGGATAGGTGATAGAGTCAATCAGAAATCTAGGCAAGTCTGTTGTAACAATTTATTGGGGATAATTATTCCCCACGGGGAAATCTCAAGATGGTGGCACTATTTGGGGGGCTCTGGCTTATCACTATCTTCCTGGCCACTCCCCACCCCAAATGCTGACTTCCCACTCTCTAAATTTTTGTTACTATCTCATATCAAACTGTTTTGCCTCCATCACCAAACGCAAAGGGCTCTGCTAAATAAAGGTCTATAAACCTACAAGAATAAGCTTGGCCATGTCCAGTCTCCTTTGACTTGAGCAAGCCCTGATCAGGGCTCCTTCCCCTGAAGGGATCATTTCCCACCTACCCTTCTTCAGTGCAACAAAGAATTTGGTTTAGAAAAAAAAAATCTAATTTGTTTTTGCATTTTAATCTCTTTTTCCTTTTCTCTTCAAACATTGTTGTTTGCCATTGTTTCTCCTTCAGCTTGGAGGAGAAAGGCTATTCTAAATTTAGGCTTTGGTTGAGAGAGGAAGCTACCATGAGAACCTTCTCTCCAAATCTTTCCTGTCAGCCTCAGCATCTCCCATACCAAACTGCTCTTCTAGAGAACTGTTTTCCAAGTGCATGTTGTGGTAATTAGCTGAGTTCAGTACCAGGAAAAGTCTCACATGCCTTCCAGGCAGACAGTAATGTAAATAAGAAGTTGCCATTAAAAAAAATATCACCGAAAGAATAGAGCTATTGATTTAAAGAATAATAATGAAAATAATGATTGAAGCTTCAGGTTAGGCAAGATCATGGTTCATTTCATTTCCCTTTTCAGAGGACTAGGGTTTCACTGTGGCACACGAGGTGTTCTAAAACCACAGGGCTGGAGCAAGACTGGGAGGAAATCACCTTGCTGAGAAAGTCACCAGGGGTATGATTGAGTAGGACAGAGGGCACAAAAGCAGATTGTTTTGGAAATGAGAATACTTTGTACAGACAGGCTCTGGCAATAATCAGATGTTTATATTTGAGTCTTGAATTAAAAATCTACCCACCATGCAACAAGATGTCCTTCTGAGACTTTCAGAAACAAAATTCAGTGTTTGCCATATAATTTTTTGAATTTGAAATGTTTCCCTGGAAATAATTATTTTGTTTATTCCACTGAGGCATTTGTCTTTTAATGACATATACTTTTCTATGCCCAAGGAACAATGCTGGCTTTAGTATGATCAATCATCAGTCAGGTATCTAGAACCAGTTATACCAGTCTCTTGGATCCAGATTCAAAGCCCACCCAGTTCTCATGCACAATAGTATCTTCTAGCTACATACATGAATAGAGATGGAGAAGAATGTAAGACTTGGATGTGCAGCCTCAGTTCTCCTGGTCTGGTTTGTGCTCTCCCTGTGTTCTCGGTACTGCAGCAGCAAAGCCTCCTCTGATGTCCTCTTACTGAACTGCCTGGTGCTCGTTCGTGAGGAGAGAATCATCTCATTAGCACATTATCTGGGTGACTGGTTACTGTCTCTGTCAGCTCAGGCTGTTATAACAGAATACCATAGTCTAGGTGCCTTAAAAAATATTTCTAACAGTATTAGAGGCTGGGAAATCCAAGATCTAAGTGTCAGCAGATTTGACATCTGGTGAGAACTGGCTTCCTGGCTTATAGACAGTGCCTTCTGTCTGTGTCTGCGCATGGCCCACAGAGCTGAGAGAAGCAAGCTCTCTCCCGTCTCTTCTTATAAAGGCACTAATCTCATCATGAGGGCTCCAACCTCATGATCTAATTACATTCCTAAGGCCCAATCTCCAAATACTATCACATTGGGGATTAGGCTTCAAGTTATAAATTGGGGTGAGGGGGGAATACTCAGTCTATAGGGGTCTCCTCCCACATTTTTCTCTGTGGCTCTGAAAATGGAGCATCAACTATCATAAGGGTGTCACGGGCTGACCATACTCCAATTATGATTTTTATGGAGGACCCATCTTCTACCTGCCTAGCCGATAATCTTGTGCTAAATGTTATAATGAATTCTGTAGGTATGTGCTGTCCAATATGGTAGCCACTATCCACATGTGGCTATGGAGCACTGGAACTGTAAGGGTATAGTACACACTAGATTTTGAAGACAGTATGAAAAAATAATATTAAATGTATCATTCACATTTTTCTTGATTATCCTATATAATAAAACCCTAATATGCAAATTGATTGAACAGTGGAACAAACTGCTCGCTATGATGCACACTGACCACTAGGGGGCAGATGCTCAATGCAGGGCTGCCCCCTGGTGGTCAGTGCGCTCCCACAGGGAGAGCACCTCTCAGCCAGAAGCTGGGCTCAAGACTGGCGAGCGAAGTGGCAGTGGCAGGAGCCTCTCCAGCCTCCACAGCAGCGCTAAGGACCCCCTGGGATGTCTGACTGCAGGCTTAGACCTGCTCCCTGCGGAGGCCTAAGCCAGCAGGCAGACATCCCCCAAGAGGGCTCAGGCTGGTCTAAGGGACGCCACCCTCCTCCCCCAATGCACGAATGTCGTGCACCAGACCTCTAGTGTATTATATACTGGATATATTTGGTTAAATAAATACATAATAAAATTCACTTCACCTGTTCTACTTTTTCAATGTAACTACTAGAAAATTTAAAAACATGTTTGGCTCATATTATGTTTTTATTAGATAACACTTCTCCAAGTACTACCAGACTTTAGAGAAGTCATTCATTCCACAGATAGCTTTGTTGGAGGCAATGAGGTTTGAAAAGGTGGTAATAGATGAACAGAACTTGGATAGGAAGAAAGAAAGGGGAATAAGGATGCTGTAAACATTTGCATGCAGATTTTTGTGTGGATTTAAGTTTTCAACTCATTTGGGTAAATACCAAGGAGCTTAATTCCTGGGTCACATGCTAAGAGTAGATTCCTTTTTTATAAGGAGCTGTCAAACTTGTCTTCCAAAGTGACTAAACCATTTTTGCATTCCCACCAGCAGCGAATGGGAGTTCCTGTTGGTCCACATCCTCATCTGCATCCGGTATTGTCAGTGCTTTAGATTTTAGCCATTCTGATAGGGATAGTGTGAAATGTCATTGTTTTAGTTGGCAAAGTCCTGATGGCATATGCTGTTGAGTATCTTTTCATGTGCTTATTTGCTATCCATACATCTTCTTTGGTGAGGTATTTGTTCAGATTTTTTGTTCATTTTTAAATTGCATTGTTTGTTTCTGTATTCTTGAGTTTTTAAGAACCCTTTATATATTTTGGATACCAGTCCTTTATCAGATACAAGTTTTGCAAATATTTTCTCCTTGTCCATGGCTTGTCTTTTTATTCGCTTACTAGTATTGGTTTTTTTTCCATTTTAAAGAGCAGACATTTTAAAATTTAATGAAGTGCAACTTAACAAGATTCTTTTCATGGATCATGCTTTTGATATGATGTCTAAAAAGTCACCAGATCAGTCACCTAGATTTTTTCCTATGTTATTTTCTGGAAGTTATATAGGTTCAATTTTACACATTTAGGTTTATGATCCATTTGATGTTAATTTTTGTGAAAGGTGTAAGGTCTCTGTCTAAATTTTTTTTCCTTTTTTAAATTTTTTTCTTTCTGTCTGGATTTTTTGTTTTTGCATATGGTGTCCAATTGTTCCAGTACCACCCTATTTCTAGTATTACAGTTTGTGTGTATGTGTGCATTTTCAGCCTGACTTGAATCAAATAGTTTGAAGCAGCTTCTCACCCAGAGCGCATTGTTCTTGTTATTGTTCTTAGCCTTCCCTTCAGCAGCCACCACCTCTAATTTTGACCATTCTCTTATTGCTCCTTTTCTCTGTGTATCTGATGTCTCTGCTTCTCCCATCCTTTTTGTCTTTCAAGTCTTTTATGAATACTGTCAGCCCATCAAGGTTCTTTCTCTTCTCTAGTTGATTTCAGATTGTCTGAGGCTTTGCTGCCGGCAGACACTCTGAAGCATAGTAACTTCCATCTTGGGTAAAAACTGCTGTTTAAAATTTTAACCCTGCTATTCTGGCTTCTGTAAACATTTGCTTGCTTAAGTAACAGGGAAAAATAAGACTACTCCCATTCCAGAGAGGCCATAAACTATGTCCCAGACAGAGTTGTCAGTGCTGGCGCCAGGCCAGGCCTTGAGATGTGGTCTCATAGCCCCTTCCCAGCACATAGGACCTCTTTCTCAGAAGGTCTGGAAGTCTCATTCCAAATTTGGAAGATAAAGAACTGAAAAAAGTATAAATAGGAAAGACTTCCCCTATTTGGGGCCCAGAATTTGACAGAGACACTCTACTCTGAGCCCACTAGTATTAGCATAATAATAAAAGACTTCAAATTAATTTGGCTTATTGATTAAGGTGTCTTCTAATTTTACAATGTAACAAATCCTTCTTCTGTATCTCAGGAGATAGGTTTTATTCCTTACTTCCTGATTCTGAGCCATGGTAGGTCATCCCAGTTACTAGAGATCTGGTCTCCCTATTTCCAAGGTTTTGCGATAGAATTTTAATCTAATAGTGGAGGATGAAGGCATGCGCATGTCAAGTCTACTTAGCTACATGTACACTTGGGCTTGTACTTGAGACTTTTCCTGTTCTTTTTTACATCACTAAAAGAAACATTTCAACTGCCCCTTGAAACTACAAGAAGTGGGCTGTATTTAAACTTAAGAGCTAACAGGATCTGTTAAGTCACCCAATCTCTTCTCACTTAACAGCAGGGAAAACTGAGAGCCAGTGAAATAAATGATTTCTTCAAAATCATGTGACTAGTTTAAAGCAAATCTAGGAACATTCCTCAGGTTCCTGAGGGTTTTCCTCAGGGTGTTTCTACTAAACCCCTCTCCCCCCAACAAGAGCACCTCTTTTAATCAGGAACAATAAAAGCAATTGTTAAATATTCCATACGTCCACAGCCAGCTCATTTGACCATACACTTTAGGAGCTTCATGTATGACTTCCTGACAATACTGAAAATTGAAGCAAGAGGTTTTTCATTTTTGTTTTCCCTCATGAATTGTCCAGGCCTCCATTTGTCTGTGTAAGTCAGCAGGCAGGGTTGACACTACGTAAAACTGAGAAGTTGGCAGATTTTCTTCAGTGTTTCATAGAGCCACAGCCACCCACCAATCTTACTCTGAGTCCCTGTGGACCAAAGGGTCAATCTTCATCTCTTTTGTTTTTATCAGTGCTGGGTTCCTTCTTGGTGCCAGAAACGAGGCAGCTTGGAGACCCAAGCAGCAAACCTATGTGTTACTCTAGGACAGTATGAAGCCTGAGAACTGGTATTTCTGGATCCCCACTAAACAGCCATGGAGATAAGCCATCGAAAACAGGAATAGCCAACTGTTTCTGTACCTCTAGATTTAACTGCCCTTTGTGGACAAAGTGACTCACACTCTTTTAGTTAACCTAACTGGAAGCATGTGTTATGCTCCCCCCCCCCCAAATTAACATGTGAATGCCCAGTTTTATTTTAGCCTCCCCAATATTTGCAAAATGGAATCCTGTTTTTGCTCTCACCCTCACCCACCTTGCCATCATCACCAGAGTGAAGGAATTACAGCTTTGTAAGAGAAAGATAATGTTTACCTTGAGGAATAAAGATAAAAAGTGGGGGAAATGAGGGAGGCAACAGGATGAAGTCTGGGTGGTCAGAGGTGGTGTGAGGAGGTCTGTAAATAGTGAAGCTCTAAGACAGCTGTGGGATATGAGTGAAATAGAGAAGAAAAGTGAATGTGGGGTCTTGCAAGATTTTTAGCAAAAATCAGCCAACTGATAGAAGCAGAAAAATAATTTATTAGTAGGATTTAGGTATTTCCCAAATCTGAGTTACGAGGTTCAGACTACAATTGGGAACCAAGGGAAACTAAACTGCAGGGGATTATAGCAATAGCTGGAAAACAGTATGGGGAGTCCTCAAAACATTAAAAATGAAGCTGCAATAATACCCAGCAATCCTCTTCTGGGCATTTATGCAAAAATAGAAAAATACTAATTAAAAAAAGATAAGTGCACCCTTATGTTCATTGCAGCATTATTTACAATAGCCAGTATATGTAAGCAACCTAGGTGTCATCAACAGATGAATGGACAAAAATGTGGTATATGGTCCAGCTGGTGTTGCTCAACTGGTTGAGCCTCATCCTATGCACCAAGAGGTTGCTGGTTCAATTCCTAGTCAGAGCACATGCCTGGGTTGTGAGTTCAATCCCCAGCAGGAGGTAGCCGATGGGTGTTTCTCTTTCATTAATGTTTCTATCTCTCCCTTTCTTTTTAAAATCAATAAAAACATATGTTCTAAAATGTGGTATGTAGATATACAATAAAAAATAATAAAATCTTGCCATTTGTGATAACATGGATGGACCTTGAGGGTATTATGCTAAGTGAAAGAAATCAAACAGAGAAAGACAAATACCATTATTATTTCATTTATATATGGAATCTAAAAAAAATGAATAAGAATAAATAAAAAACAAAACAGAAACAAACCCATATATACAGAGAAAAGGTGTATGCTTGTCCAAAGAGTAAGGGATGAATGGATGGATGGATGGGGGGAAATTAAAAAATAAAATGAAGACAAACATAAAATACTTTTAGGGATTAATATAAAGAAAAAAATTATAGCAATAGCCATGTCACACAGCAGCGTATACCTTATAGTCAGGGTCCCTCCTCATAGCCAGCTAGAGGAGCAAGCTTCCCCCATGCATGGGCCAACAGCAATCAAGACTCAACTCTAATAGGAGGGTTCACATAACTGACACAAGGGGCACTTTTGTAGCACCTATCTCAGGTGATCAGGGAGATGGCACTACTAAGCCTCACAAGACACCTACTACATAAGGCCATGCTACCAAGGCTATCTCATACACAGAAACAAATACAGATAGGCAGGCAAAATGGGAGACAAAAAAAAAACATGGCCCAAATGAAAGAACAGGAGAAACCTCAGAAAAATAAGTACATGCAATGGAGGCAAGCAAGCTACTAGATAGAAAGCAGTGGTTATAAGGATGTCCAAGATACTTAGAGAGAACTATAACAAATAGATAACAAGTGTTAAAAAGGACATAGAGCCCTAGCCGGTTTGGCTCAGTGGATAGAGTGTCAGCCTGTGGACTGAAAAGTCGCAGGTTTAATTCTGGTCAGGGGCACATGCCTGAGCTGTGGGCTCAATCCCCTGTAGGGGGTGTACAGGAGGCAGATGATCAATTATTCTCTCTCATCATTAATGTTTCTATCTCTCCCTCTCCCTTCTTTTCTGAAATCAATAAAAAAAAAATATTTTTTTTTAAAAAAGGATATAGAAACCATTAAAATCAGTCAGAAATGAAGAATATAATATCTGAAATGAAGAATAAATTAGAAGGAATCAACAGTAGGCTAGGTGAAGCAGAAGACCAAATCAGTGATTTGGAAGACAAGGTAGAGGAAAACATGCAATTGAAGCAGAAAAAAATAAAGAATTTCAAAAAATAAGTATAGTATAGGAACCGCTGGGACAACATGATATGGACAGCATCCATATTATGCGGGTAACAAAAGCTGAAGAGAGAGATCAAGGAATTGAGAACCTACTTGAAGAAATAATGGCTGAAAACTTCCCTAACCTGGTGAAGGAAAAAGACACACAAGTTTAGGAAGTGCCCAGAGTCACAAATAAGATGAACCCAAAGATACCCATGCCAAGACACATCATAATCAAAATGTTAAAGGTTAAAAACAAAAAGAGAATCCTAAAAGTAGCAAGAGAGAGGGAAACCAAGATGGCAGCATAGGTAAACACCGGAATTGCGGCCATGCACAACCATTTCAAAATCACAACAAAAAGAAAAAACGGACACCACCCAGAACCACAGGAAGGCTGGCTGAGTGAAAATTCTACAACTAGAAAGAGACTGAGACTCAGAGGAGGTCAGAAGCAAAGTATGGAGGTACAGAGGCGCACAGGGCTCGGGGAGAGGTCTGGCACTGGAGAACGTGATTCTTTTTCAATCTGGAGGGAGCCACAAGCACCTGGTTGGTTCTGAACTCCAGTTCCAGGTGAGTTTCTGGGGACCCAGACGCATACCCGGAGAAGTGGGACTGACTGGCACTGGGAGGAAATCCAAAGCGGGTTTCTCTCGGCGTTGCTTGCAGCGATTACCATGGGACACAGAGACCCAGTGTCTCTTAGTGCAGTGCTGAGAATCAGCCATAGCTGACTCCCCGAGACCCTGCCCCTCCCAAGCTGTGTGCAGAGGCTTTTGCATATAAAAAGCTGAGTAGCCTCAGGCGAAGGCTAAAATAGCACCTCCTAGAGATACAAGAGCCAGCATACCCAGTGGTCAGAGTGGGACCATCCTAAATACTACTCAGATTCACAAGGGACACACTTGGGGCAGACTCAGTGAGCACCAAAGCCCCACTGAAACAACTCTTGCCCCATAAGGGTGTCTCCAGCACAGAAGTTCTCCCACTGTAGACACAGCTGACTCTCATAACCAAGTCAATTCCTCTCAGTGATCACCTAACACAGAAAGCCACTCTATCAACCCAGGGAAGCAGCCAAAATGCGGAGACAAAGAAACAGATCACAAATGACAGAAATGGAGGAAAGCAAACGATTGGATACAGAGTTTAAAACCACAGTTATAAGGTTTTTCAAGAATTTTCTAGAGACTGCTGATAAATTTAGTGAGACCCTTGAGGATATAAAAAAGGACCAGCTAAAAATTAAGCATACACTGACTGAAATAAAGAATAATATACAGAGATCCAACAGCAGGCTAGAGGATCACAAGAATCAAGTTAAAAATTTAAAATGTGAAGAAGCAAAAACCACCCAACCAGAAAAGAATAAAGAGAAAAGAATCCAAAAATATGAAGACAGTGTAAGGATTCTCTGGGACAACTTCAAGCGTACCAACATCAGAATTATAGGGGTGCTAGAAGAAGAGAGAGAGCAAGATATTGAAAACCTATTTGAAGAAATAATGACAGAAAACTTCCCCTACCTGGTGAAAGAAATAGACTTCCAAGTCCAGGAAGTGCAGAGAACCCCAAACAAAAGGAATCCAAGGAGGACCACACCAAAACACATCATAATTAAAATGCCAAGAGCCAAAGACAAGGAGAGAATTTTAAAAGCGGCAAGAGAAAAGCAGTTAGTTACCTACAAGGGGGCACCCATCCGACTGTCAGCTGATTTCTCAACAGAAACTTTGCGGGCCAGAAGGGAGTGGCAAGAAATATTCAAAGTGATGAATAGTAAGAACCTACAGCCAAAATTACTTTACCCAGCAAAGCTATTATTCAGAATTGAAGGTCAGATAAAGAACTTCACAGACAAGAAAAAGCTAAAGGAGTTCATCACCACCCAACCAGTATTATATGAAATGCTGAAAGGTATCCTTTGAGAAGAGGAAGAAGAAAAAGTAAAGATAAAAATTATGAAGAACAAATACATATCTATCAACAAGTGAATCTAAATATCAAGTGAGTAAAAAATCTGATGAACAGAATAAACTGGTGAATAAAATAGAATCAGAGGCATAGAAAAAGAGTGGACTGATCATTTTCAGGGGGAAAAGGGTGTTGGGGGTGCAGGAATAGACTGGACAATAATCTTACACCTATGGATGAGGACAGCGGAGGCGGGGAGGGGTGGGAACTGAGAGGAGGGGAGCTATGGGGAGGGGGAAGAGGAACAACTATAATAATCTGAACAATAAAGATTTTTTAAAAAGTAGCAAGAGAAAGACAATTAGTTATCTACCTCATGTAGAGAGCTCCCATAAGACTGTCAGCTGATTTTTCAATAGAAATTTTGCAGGCTAGAAGACATTGGCACAAAATATTCCATGTGATGAAAAGCAAGGACCTACAATCAAGACTACCCAGCAAGGCTATCATTTAACATTGAAGGTGAAATAAAGATCTTCTCAGACAAGAAACAGATAATGGAGCTGATTACCATCAAACAAGTATTATAAGAAATGTTAAAGGGTCTTCTTTAAGAAGAAGAAAGGAAGAAAAAAGGAGCATAGTTATAAGAAATAAAATAGCAATAAATACATACATCTCAATAATCACTCTAAATGTAAATGGCTTAAATGCTCCAATCAAAAGATATAGGATAGTTGAATTGGTAAGAAAACAAGTCTCAATTGTAGAATTTTGCAGTTGAAACCTGTATAATTTTGTTATCTAGTGTCACCCCAATAAATTCAATGAAAAGGGAAAAAAAGATAAGAAGACTTGTATATATATTGTCTATAAGAGACCCAGTTTAGAACAAAAGATATATACAGAATGAAAGTAAAGGGTTGGAGAAAGGCATTTCATACAAATGGACATGAAAAAAAGCTGGGGTAGCAATACTTATCAGACAAAATAGACTTTAAAACAGTGGTTCTCAACCTGTGGGTCACAACCCCTTTGGTGGTCAAATGACCTTTTCATAGAGGTCACCTAAGACCATCCTGCATATCAGATATTTACATTAAGATTCATAACAATAGCAACATTACAGTTATGAAGTAGCAACAAAAATGATTTTATGGTTGGGTCACAACATGAGGAACTGTATTTAAAGGGCCAGAAGGTTAAGAACCACTGCTTTAAAACAAAGGCCATAGAAGCAAAGAAGGACATTGCATAATAATAGAGCAATCCATCAAAAGGATATAACTCTCGTAAACATTTATGCAACCAACATAGGAGCACCTAAATATATAAAGCAAATCTTGATGGACATAAAGGGAGATACCAACAGCAATACAGTCATAGTAGGGTTTTTTTACACCCCCATTGAAATCAATGGATAGATCTTCCAAACAGAAAATCAACAAGGAAATAGCAGCCTTCAATGATATAATAGAGCCAGTGGATTTAACTGTTATTCTCAGAGCATTTCACCCCAAAGTAACAGAATATACATTATTTTCAAGTGCACATGGAACATTTTCTAGAATAGAACATATGCTAGGACACAAGACAAGTGTCAATAAATTCAAGAAGATTGAAATTATATCAAGCATCTTCTCTGACCACAATGATATGAAACTAGTAATCAATTACATGAAAAATACAAAAACAGTGGAGGTTAAATAACATGTTACTAAAAAAAAATGAATGAGATCAAGGAAGAAATCAAAAGATACCTTGAGAGAAATGAAAATGAACACACAACAACCCAAAATTAATGGGACACAGTGAAAGCAGTCCTAAGAGGGAAATTCATGGCAATGCAGGCCTACTTTAAGAAGCATGATTCTGACCAGCATGGCTCAGTGATTAAGTGTCAACCTATGAACCAGGAGGTCACTGTTCAATTCCTGGTCAAGGCATATGCCTGGGTTGTTGGCTCAATCCCCAGTAAGGGGGCGTGTAGGAGGCAGCCAATCCATAAATTTTCTCTCATCATTGATGTTTCTATCTCTCTTTTTTTATTTCTTCTTTATTTATTTATTTAATATATTTTTATTGATTTCAGAGAGGGAGAAAGAGATAGAAACATCAATTTGAGGGAGAATCATGGATTGGCTGCCTATTGCATGCCCTCTACTGGGGATCGAGCCCACAACCCGGGCATGTGCCCTTGTCTGGAAATGAACCTGGGATCCTTCAGCCTGCAGGCCGACATTCTATCCACTGAGCCAAACCAACTAGGGCAATGTTCCTATCTCTTTCTCCCACTTCTTTCCTCTCTGAAATCAATAAAAATATTTTTTAAGAAAAAGAAGCATGAAAATTTTCAAACAATCTAACCTTACACTTAAAGGAACTAGAAAAAGAACAACAAAAAAGCCCTAAGTGAGTAGAAGGAAAGAAATAATAAAGATCAGACTGCAAATGAGGGTCTAAAAATCAATACAAAAGATCAATAATACTAAGATCTGGTTCTTAAAAAAGATAAACAAGATTGATAAACCTTTAAACAGACTCATCAAGAAAAAAAGAGAGGGGACCCAAATAAATAAAATCAGAACTGAAAGAGAAGTAATAACTGACATCTCAAAAATACAAAGATTACAAAAAAATATTACAAACAATTACATGCCAACAAATTGTACAATCTGGAAGAAATGAATAAATTCCTAGAAACATGCAATCTTCTCAAAATGAATCAAGAAGAAACAGAACAGACTGATTACCACTAATGAAATAAAAAACAATCTAATATAATAAGAGAGAAACATGCAAATTTGACCGTTACACCACCAGCCAATCAGAGTGGCTGTATGCAAATTAACCCAGCCAAGATGGAGGCCAACAGCCACGGAGCTAGAGCAAACCAGAGGATTCTGTTGCAACTGCCTGCCTAGGCTGGCTGAGCCTCTGCTCACCAGCCAATCAGAGCTGCTGTATGCAAATTAACCCAGCCAAGATGGAGGCTGGCAGGGCGGCTCTGCACTGGGAGCCTCCACGGCCGGCCGGCATAGCTGTGCCAGGTGTGTCAGCTCAGTGGGAGGGGGGGTCTGGCCTGGGGCCTCCTCGGGGCGTCCAGGAGCAGCTGTCCTGGGTCTGCTGCCTGGCTCCACCCCCCAGAGGCCTCTACCAGGCGTGTGGGAGAGTGGGTCCTCCACGGGGCTTGCAGGAGCAACCATCCTGGGTCCACTGCCTGGCTCCGCCCCCCAGGAGCCTCCTCAGGGCATCCAGGAGCAGCTGTCCTGGGTCCGCTGCCTGGCTCCGCCCCCTGGGGGCCTCCCCGGGGCATGCGGGAGCGCGGGGGGCCTCTGCAGGGTGTGCAGGAGCAGCCGTCGTGGGTCAGCAGCCTGGCTCTGCCCCGGGGGCCTCCTCAGGTGCTTGCGGGAGCACCAGTCCAGGGTCCGCTACCTTCATCCACCCGCCAGGGGCCTTCACAGGGCATGCGGGAGCGTCTGCTGCACAGTGCGGAGAATCCGAAGCCAGTTTGCTGCCTGGCTCCACCCCAGGTGTGTTTGCTCAGCAGCAGGGCCCCACCCAAGGATCCTGCACCAGCGTCCGCCCCTGGCTTGCCACCCAGCTCTGTGCCAGGTGTGTCCCCTCAGCGGTGTGGGCCCACCAGGCGTGTGCAATAGTGGGCCCTCCGATGGGAAACGTCCAGGCCTGCACTCACCAGCCTTCCCACCCCCCAGTGCACGAACCCTGAAGGGGCTGTGGGCAGCCTGAAAATGGCTCTCAGCCCCTCACCCAGGCTGGCCAGGTACACCAGCAGGTGGACATCTCCCCCGAGGTGTCCAAGACTGCAAGAGGGCACAGGCCAGGCTGAGGGACCTCCATCCCCCGAGTGCACAAATTTTTGTGCACCGGGCCCCTAGTAATAATAAAATAAAGAAAACTCTGAGCAAACAGATGTCCTGGATTGAAGGCTTCACCTTGAATTTTACCAAACATTCAAAGAACTAACACCTCTCAGCAAAGTGGAAATAGAGGGAACATAGCTCAGCATAATAAAGGCCATACAAAACAAACCCATAGCCAACATCATACTCAACAGGGTAAACTAAAAGTGTTTCTCTTAAGATCAGGAATAAGACAGGATGTCTGTTTTCACCACTCTTATTCAACACTAGGGGCCCAGTGCACAAAAATTTGTGCATTTGGGGAGTCCCTCAGCCTGATCTGTGCCCTCTCGCAGTCTGGAACCCCTCAGGGGATGTCCACCTGCTGGTGTGTCTGGCCGGCCTGGGTGAGGGGCTGATGGCTGTTTGCAGGCTGGCCAAGCCCCCCAGTGTGAACCCTCACCCATTGGGGTGTGGCAAGCCTGGGTGATGGGCTGTCCACAGTTCCTTCAGGTTTTGAGTCCCTACTGGGGTTCCTGGGCAGCCTGGGTGAGGAGCTGCGGGCCGTTTTCAGGCTTTCAGGCTGCCCACAGTTCCCATTGACCCAAGGTCCCAGTGAGGCTGGCTGGAATCAGGTTTCTGGGGTTTATTTATCTTCTATAATTGAAACACTGTTGCTTTGAGCCTAGGCCTGGGCAGGTAAGGAAGCCTCCTGTTTGTTTCAGCTCTGTGGCTTCTATAATTGAAACATTGTTACCATGAGCAGAGGCTCAGCCAGCCTAGGCAGGCAGTTGCAACGGAAGCCTGCTATTTATTCTAGCTCCGTGGCTGCCAGCCGCCATCTTGACTGGATTAATTTGCATACAGCCTCTCTGATTGGCTGGTGGGCGTGGTTTAGGCATCCCAGAGAGATGGTTAATTTGCATATTACTCTTTTATTAGATTAGATAGTAGTGGAAGTTTTAGCTGCAGCAATCAAACAAAAAGAAATAAAAGCATCCAAATTGGAAAGGAGGAAATAAAAGTATCATTATTTACTGGTGACATGGTACTGTATATGGAGAACACCAAAAATTACACCAAAAAACTGCTAGAACTGATAAATGAAAAATGCAAATTGAAACCACAATGAGCAATCACCTCACACCTGTAAGAATGGCTATCATCAATAAATCCACAAATGATAACTGTTGGTGAGGATGAGAGAAAAGGGAATCCTTGTGCACTGTTGGTAGGAATGCAGATTGGTGCAGTCACTATAGAAAACAGTATGGAGGTGCCTCAAAATATTTAAAATGGAACTGCTGTATGACCCAGGGATTCCACTTTTGGTTACATAGTTGAAAAACTCAAAACACTAATCCAAAAGAATAAATGCACTCCTGTGTTCATTGCAGCATGGAAGCAATCCAAGTGCCCATCAATAAACAAGTGGATAAAAAAAAGTGATGGTACATATATACAATGGGGTATTACTTAGCCATAAAAGAAAGAGTGAAATCTTACCATTTTCAATAACATGGATGGACCTAGAGGGTATTATGCTAAGTGAAGTAAGTCAGTCAGAGAAAGACAACTATCATATGAATTCACTTATATGTGGAATCTAAAAGACAAAGCAAACAAACTAATGGAATTGACGAAGATTCATAGACACAGAGAACAGACTGGTAGTTGCCAGAGGAGAGTGGGCTTGTGGGTCTGGGTAAAAAAGGTGATGGGATTAAGAAATACAAATTGGTAGTTACAACAGAGTCACGGCCCTGCCCGAGTGGCTTAGTATATTAGAACGTCGTGTGGTCCCAAGTACCAAAAGGTTGCAGGTTCAATCCCCAGTCAGAAGCAACCAGATATTTCTCTTTCACATCCATATTTCTCTCTTACTCTCTTTCTTTCTATCTCTCTCTAAAATTAATAAAAAACATATCCTCCAATGAATTTTTTAAAAAAATACTCATGTGGTGTAAATATGTGGAATAGTCAATAACATCATGATAAATATGTATGGTGCCAGGTAGGCACTGGAAATATTGGGGAGAACACTTTGTAAAGTATGTAATTGTCTAAACTTTATGCTGTACAACACATATTTGATGCTGTACAAAATAATATTGGAAGTAAATTCTATTTCAAAAAATAAACTTAATATGGTACATTAAAAAAATAAAGAGGAATATCCAGTCTGAGATCAGAGAAGAATTCAAGTAATCTTCTCAGGCACAATGTTCATTCACTCTGTGATTATTAATGATTTTGTCTGTAAATTTGTCCTTCCCTGAGAACTCTTCTTCTGTCTCAAGAATTTTTCTTAAAAGAGTTTGAAAGTGGCCCTAACCGGTTTGGCTCAGTGGATAGAGCATCTGCCTGCGGACTGAAAGGTCCCAGGTTCGATTCCGGTCAAGGGCAGGTACCTTGGTTATGGGCACATCCCCAGTAGCAGGTGTGCAGGAGGCAGCTGATCGATGTTTCTCTCTCATTGATGTTTCTAACTCTCTATCTCTCTCCTTTCCTCTCTTTAAAAAATCAATAAAATATATATTTTTTAAAAAAGAGTTTGAAAGTGAAGGTGTTTGCAGATGTTTTGACTCATTTAGAAAGCAGTTTCCTTAAGGTAATATTTATATCTGTCACATACTTACTTAAATTATAAATGGTACCAGTCTGGCAATAAATAACACTCCAGAAATAAATAGCTGCAACGTGTCAGATAATAACTCTAACAATGATAACAATAATTTTCTAGTACTTTTCCATCTTCAGAACATTAATTAAGGAGGTCTCAGAATAGCTCTAGGGGAGACTTGCCTGCAGCAATCACTCGGCACATAAATAAGATCTAGGGAATGGATCCTGACCTCTGCCTCAAACCCTGAAACAATTCTTTTACCTTCTTTAACCCCTTCATGGGAGAAATAGTATAAGCAGGATTTAGAAGAAGACGGGAAAGTTTAAGAGAAGAAAATAAATCACCCACAGAAGACTCCGCACCAACCCCTGACTCTCTCCCAGAGACCACACCTGGAGAGGCCTAAAGATTTAGGGACGTTGGTGGGACAGAGGGATCAATGAAAGATAGAAACTCTGAAGAGACAGAAGATGGTTAGTTTTTGGAGTGAGAGTTAGTGGCAGCCCACAATTTAAGAGGTCACGGATAGGAAGCAGGTTGGGTGAGAGCTTTCTCATTTTACTTTTTTTGCCTCCCTCAGTCTGGCCTAGGTGGATGCCACCTGCCCTGACTCATCAAGGCTCCTTGGGATAACTTCCATGGAGACCGGCCGGGTGCAGCTGGATGACTGCTGTGTGGGTTGACTTGCTGACTCTAAGCATTCTTGCCTTCTTCACTGCCCCCTTCACTAGGTGGGGCCTGCAGATTACCATGGAAGCAGGAAGGGGGTTGGGGGATAGTGTAAAGATATGAGGCCCTCTATCCTGAGGGGGTTTCCATTTTAATCTTGCTACCCTGAACTCTCCTCTGATGCCCCAGGAACTCACAGGAGACATAACAGATCTGCAGAAAGAACTTACACGAGAGATGCCAAACTGAACGACCTTTACAAGATGCAACAGAGTTAATAAATAGAAAGAATAGGCCTTTCAAATGAGCAAAGTGAGTATCCTCAAAAAGATATGGATAAAAGGAGATTGTCCAAAGAAGCAGGTTACAGTTATAGAGATGAACTATAGGAAATCTCAGATTTTGAAAATAATATTGTTTATGTAAAAACCTCAGCAGAGGGTTGTACATTAGCGTGAACAATGGATTAGGGAACTGAAAATCAGGTTGAAGATCTACCTAAAATAAGGTGACCAGATTTAAAGCGGTACACCATTGACCGTGGGTGAGGGGTGGGGTGGGGGGTCTTTTTTTTCTTTTTTTCTTTTTTTTTATTATTACTTAAAATATTACAAAGAGTAATCGGGACTGTCCCGCCAAAAGTGGGACATCTGGTCACCTTTAAAAAGATGTAGAAAAGAAACAACAACAAAAAAGAAATTGGGAGGTCCTAAGGAGAAGTGTTGACATCTACATAATGTGGGTCCCACTAGAAGAAAACAAATGGAGAGAGAGAAAAAAAATTGTAGAAATAATGTTGAAGAATTCAGAACAGCCGCTTCCCTGACATCCTGGGTGTTTTCTAGTACTCATTGAAAACTACAAACTTAGCTGAACTATCTCCTCTCATATAGAAACAGTAAATTTTATAGTGTATGTACTAAGTATTCAATACATGCTTGACTTTGAATATATCACAGATAAAATCCTGAAGATTTTATCAAAACAAATACATGGAACAATGAACAAATATTTCAAATCATGAAACTATGATGTTATTGAATTCTAAATTGGATTGTACAGTCCATATGTTTTATGGGTATACAGTGGTAAGATCAGGGTGACATGTCTTCAGGACATACCTGATTTGACATCAGTTCTTATGAAAACTAAGACAGCATTTCCCAAAGTGTGTTCCATGGAACACTTGCTCTGTAGGATAGTCTTGGTGTTGCACGTAAAGGGGTTCCATGTGAAGTAAAACTTGACCAGATTTTGTCTGCCCAACATCTGAATCCCATTCCTCTATGTTTGGGGGAATTCCCCATTTCATGAGTCTTCACTGGAGGTAGAGCCACTTCTGCTATAAAGCAAAGAGGCATCATATCTTCTCCCCACCCCCAACTTCAGGCATGGGTGTGTGGTCTCAGAACTGCCAATCACATCTGCTTTCCTGCGGCATTGACCGGGCACCCCATGATGCAGGAGAGCTGATGTTCAACAGCAACAGAGGCAATATTGGGTTTCTATGAATGATCATGGAAATAGGGTGGTGGCACTTAAAAGTTTCCAGTGTCTATTGCCCTTAGAGTGAACGCCAACCTCCCCAGAGTGACTTGTAAGACTCTTCAAGACTGTAATAGCCCTTCATGCACCTTGTACTGCAGACAGACTTGATTTTTCCTAATCCTTCAAATTTCCTCAGCCTTCTCTCTCTCTCCTTTATTCTCCTCTCTCCCTCTTTCCTTAGGTCTACTACACTGTTCCCTTTATTTGGATATTTCTCTTTCTCTGCCCCACTTTGTGTGTGTTAATTCCTACTTATCCTTTAGGTAAATATTTCTCATGAGAGCCTATGCCCTTCACTTCCACTGGAACTCGAATGTTAATGTGATGGCTTGTTTACTTGGCATTCCATGTACAAGCCTGTGACCTCAACAGGGCAGTGACTATGTCTATACTACTTTGTGACACATCGGCATGCAGAACAATGCCTGGCACAGGCGGGGCAGTCAAATATTTGTTGAATGAACAAAGTTCATCTTAATGTAGCTAGAATTGAGACTGGATATCATATATATTACTGGCCTTCCAATTATTACACCTCCCTTCAATATTTCCTACGTTTTTATTGGAATTAAAATATTCAATATAAAGTCTAGATCATAACCGCAAAGAGAAAAGCTTGTATTAATATATTTGTGTCTCAGTATTGTTGTCATAATGAAATTGGTTAAGATGCAGTCTTGCAAAGTATGCTTCGTAGAAAAGCGCTCTGAATACAAAATGCTGAGAATCTAAAAGTATAGTGAATAAGTAGTTCTCAAGGGGTAAACTGCTCTTTTCTTTTTTAAATAAGAATGACATTTATTTTATTTTTTAATGTATTTGTATTGATTTTAGAGAGGAAAGAAGAGGGAAAAAGAGAGAAACATCAATGATGAGAGAGAATCATTGACTGGGCATGTGCCCTTGACCAGAATCGAACCTAGGACTCGTCAGTCCGCCGGCCAACTCTCTGTACGTTGAGTCAAACCAGCTAGGGCAAACTGCTCTTTTCAATGAGATGGATGAGCTGTTCCAGGAAAACTGGAAGCCAAGTTGTGGGAGGAAATTAATATTCTATGTGAGATGGACAAAATAACCTTTTCCTTTGCTAGGGGCGATTGGGCCGCTAAGTGTGTCTGCATCCATGGCAAACAGTTAATACTGATTGATTGGTGAATGTGCCGGAGTAGACAGCTCCATGGCCTAGGTGGGACAGCTTTGCCTTCTGTTCCGCCTGGCATTCTGCTGGTCACAAAACACTGTCACGCACAGACTGTAGAGGTGGATAGTGTGGGTGTTACTGTTCGCATTCTACAGTTGAGTAAACTGAGGCCCAGAGAGGTTAAATGATTTCTCCAAGGTCACCCAGATTGTAGATGTGAGTGCCAGAAATAAAATCCAGATCTACATGTCTTTCTTCATTACAGCCTAAGTTTACAAAGATGATTTTCCAAGGCTGAATCAGAAGTAATTTTAAACAGTCACATCAATAACTAGAGCAATTATTTTGATGCTTATCTGGTGGTGGTGGAGGTTTTTTTTGTTTGTTTGTTTTTCTTTGTTTGTTTAAATAAAAGCTGTGACTGTAACAGCTCAGTCCCTGGAGTAGTTATAAAAAGCTTGTGATGGAATGCTTCATTTTATAGGACTTTTTAGCCTCTCATAAGAAAGGGATTCAGGGTGGGGACAAATGTGAGGACAGCAAGATGGCGGCATAAGGTAAACACCGTAAATGCAGCCGTGAAAAACTATTTCAGAAAAACCACGAAAAGAACACACGGACACCACTCGCACCCACAGGAAGGCTGGCTGAGTGAAAATCCTACAACTAGAAAAGAGTCTGAGACTCAGAGGAGCGGCGGAAGCAAAGTACAGAGGTACGGAGGCGCGCGCA